>VWZT01014420.1:6718-19889 GCA_013397055.1 Pachycephala philippinensis
CTGGATTCATTTGTCCTAAAAACCCCCAAACCCAACAAAACCAGAGGGCAGTAAATAACAGAGACCCACGTGGCAAAATAAAACATCTTATCAGTGATCTCCAAACTCATCCCCACGCTCCTGATGGAGACTGCAAATAGGAGAGCCCAGAAAACTTAAAAGTGAAATTATCAGCTGCCTTCAAGCCCTTTTTGAAGTGCAGAGAGCTGGGGGGGCCTTGCCTCTGGAGCAGCTGAGTCCCAGGAGATAACGGAGTGTAAATCCCAGGGATCAAAGGAATCCTTTCCCTGCTCTATCTGGAAATTAGCCCTGGTCACAGCTCCAGCTCAGCCACTCCTGTCATCATCTGCTCTCCTGGGAGTGAGGGAACGGGAATAATTCCTGTTTGCAAAGGGGAACAGCCCCAATCCTGCTCATCCTACCTCGGGAATCTGGGTTTTAACTCTCCCTGTGATACCTAAGGAGGCCAACCTAGAAACAGAGACTGGGCAGGAGGAAGGGAATAAAGGTGGATATTTATTGGAAAGGCCTTCAGAGGCACACCCTGGGCAGGCCAAAGGCTGCACCCAAGATGGACCCCGAGTCACGAGTTCTTCACACTTTTAGAGCTTTGCTCCATTTGCATCTCAACCCAATTTCACCAATTAAACTTTAGCTAATGATGGAATTTCCCCTCAGCTTGCCCCCCTTCTCAAGATGCTGGGTTACACATTTTGGGCCTAGGCCGGGCTGGGTGTCCTTGGAGAGCAGCCTGGAGAGGCTTTGTTCTGTCTGTCTCAGCATGAGAGAGCAGCAGCTCCCAGGCTGCAGGACACTGCAGAGTTACACACTGGGAATGCAGCATTGGAAACATATAAAAGTTAAAATGTAAGGCATCACAGCCATTACAGAAAGTAAATCAATATTTTCCAGCAGAGAAGACACAAATCTCTGTTTCCTCACCTGATCACAAGTGAAATGTTCATTTTCTTCCTGCTTCTCAGAGTTCCTGAGGAAGTCAATCCATGGCTTCCCAAACTGATCCATGGCATGAGGGGAAAACATCCAGATCCTGTGGAACTCTGAGATAAAACAGGTTTGTCACCTGGCACTAAAGGGACCAGAGGTTGTTTGCCCTGCATATCTGGTATTTTTAAACGACTCAAACTTTCTGTCTCTGGGGTGTTTGCCTGCTTTCCCAGATAAATCCCAATTTTTTGGCCCAGAACAAATCTCTCCTGTTAAAATGTCTCACTTTATCCAAGACTTTTGGACGTTTGATGGTTGGGTTGGAACAACAGCTCCGCAGTCCCTCCAGCCTGTTGTATTTCAGCAAACACTGATGACAAATTCCCTGATAAAATGAACAGAAACATGGAGCAAATCCTACCTGGAAGGTGTCCCTGGGTCCTTATCCTGGAGGGAGACACAGCAGCACCACCCAGGGCTTGTTATTCCCAGGATTTGTTATTCCCAGGCTTTGTTATTCCCATGGCTCTTTCCTTCCCCGCTCTCCTCTGCTCTGATTCTTCAGGAATTCCCAAATTCCTCCCGGAGATTCCAGCTCAGCCTGGAGCAAAGGAGGCTCAGGGGGGACCTTGTGGCTCTGCACAACTCCCTGACAGGAGGGGGCAGCCAGGGGGGAATTTGGGATCTGCTCCCAGGGAACAGGGACGGGAGGAGAGGGAACGGCCTCAAGTTGCACCCGGGGAGTTTTAGATTGGATATTGGGAAAATTCCTTCATGGAAAACGTTGTTCCTCAGGCTAGGGGTAAATCCCCATCTCTGGAGGGATTTAAAAGCCGGGGGGATGTGGCACCTGGGGACACGGGGCAGTGGTGGCCTTGGCAGTGCTGGATTTGATGATCCTGGAGGTCTTTTCCAGCCTCAGGAATTCCCTGATTCTCTCAATTTGCCAAATCTGACCTCTCCTCCCTGGTGAGGAGCTTCCACCTCGTGTGGAACATCAACATCAGCCAAAGTGTCTGGAATCCCTGCAGGATCAGACCAACCCCTGGATATTCCCGATGTCTGCTTTCCTCTCACCCTCCACGGGCTGCTTGGAAAAGTTTTAGGAGCTGCACAAACTCTTGGGAAGAGCCAGCAGGGAATAAACCCCAGAGCCTTCAGCAGCAGAACGTGGGAGAAGCAGGACATGATTCATGCTCCAGCACCAGCCTGGGCTGATCCAGCATTGCCCCAGAGCAGCTTTTGTAGGATCAGAGCAATCCCAGCGCTGATCCTGCTCTGCTGAGCCATCTGCAGCTTCTCAGGGCTGAGAGGAACCTCGAGATAAGGAAATCAAGGCATAAATTACATCCCAAAGGACTTGCTGCTGGAAAGGAGCAGAGTTTCTGGGGAGTGCTGAGCTCAGGAGTTGGGACAGGCTGGATTTATGGCTCCTTGTGCAATCCCATGGCCTGGCTGCTGAGGAGAGCATTTCCTTAGGACCAGGATTTTGTCAGCAGCACCTAACTCTGCCCAACACAAGCTAAAATTAACTTTTATCCAATATCTCATCCATTTTATACCAACATTTGGGGAAAATATCCCCAATACCTTTCATATTATGACATACATGAACCTATTCTGGAGTAATTATTCCATTTCTGCCACTGCTTCCTACTCCGCCATAATTCAGCGTCCAGACCATTTTTATTTTTATTTATCCTGCACTCCCAAGTTGTTTTTCCCTGGATCTGACCCCACAGGACACAGACACACAGAGTTTTCCAGCTGGGATGAGGGTGGGTCCACACATCCAGCACCCCACAGGGCTTTTCCTGCTCCCACTGGGACCTGCTGCCCTCTGAGCAGCCTGAACTCCTGCTGGGAGTTCCTGGGATGATCCAGCTCCACCAGCAGCTCCCAGTGCCGTGGGAGAAGAGGGAATGACCCATCCTGAACTCCTGCTGGGAGTTCCTGGGATGATCCAGCTCCACCAGCAGCTCCCAGTGCTGTGGGAGAAGAGGGAATGCCCCATTTCCCAGGGACAGGGCAGCATTGCTGTCTGGAATCACATTAAAAATCCAGTTACTCCATTTCCTCCTCCTCCTCACCCAGCAATGTCCTTAATCCCTTGGCACAGGGATTTTCCAAGGCAGAACAGCTGCCCAAAGGCATGGAAAAGCAGATTGAGAGCAGAGGTGGAGCAGTGAAGGTTTAGATACGGATTTGTGGGGTGGTCATTCCAGCAGGAACCTGGAATTCAGCATTAAAGCCATTCCCTGGGTCCTGTCCCTCCATCCCTTGTCCCCAGTCCCTCTCCAGCTCTCCTGGAGCCCCTTTAGGCCCTGCAAGGGGCTCTGAGCTCTCCCTGGAGCCTTCTCCTCTCCAGGTGAGCACCCCCAGCTCTCCCAGCCTGGCTCCAGCCCTGGAGCAGCTCCAGGATCTCCTCTGGACTCTCTCCAGCAGCTCCAGGTCCTTCCCAGGGCTCCTCCCCACCCTTTGTGCTGGGATTGCCCCATCCCAGGTGCAGGAAGTTGTGAGCAAAGGCAGCTGAGCTCCCGTTAAAGGGTATTTTTTCCATGGATGGGATGTTTTACCCAAGCACCTGGAGCCAGGGGCTGACCCTCCCTCAGCTGTGCTGGGAGTGGCACCCAAATCCCAGCATCCAGACCCATCCAGACCCATCCCATGGCTCTGCCTCCCACAGCCTGGGATGGACCCATCACTCCCTGAGGGGGATTGGGAATCAATCCATTATCCTTGTTATCCTTGCTCCAGCTAGTGACTGCTCCCAAATGTTGTTGGGTATTTTATGAACTCTGGAAAATACCCAACAAACCCCTTGGATTTACACAGATATTCCCCACAGCTCCAGCAGATGCAGATCCTGCTCCCAGCACTGCTCGTGGTTTACAAACCCACGTGTTCCTTATAAACCTAACAGAGATTTCTGCTTTTAAACCCCTCAGAAAAGCAAAAAATAACCTAAATTCTCCACACAGCTGAAGGTTGCAGCACTGGAGAATCTTCCTTTGTGTCTCAAGGTCAAAATTCATTTCCCAAGAGCTGCAGTTCCCTCTGCAGGAGCAGATAAACCACAGGGTTTAGGGTAAAACTCAGCAAACGAAGGCCCAGACCCCATTCCCAAATGTGCTGCTGTTAAATGGCAAATAAAGGACACCACAGATGCTTCCAATAATTCCAGTTTCGAGTCAATTCTCCCTCCTTTGTCTTGAAGAGCTTTTGATGTGCAGTCCCAATATTGTGTCTCGCTCTGTTTTTAATCATTTTCTATTACCTCAGCCACAGAAACTGTCCTGCAATGGGCTGGGCTTGAATCTGGGGGGATCAAACACGAGGCAGGAACACGAGGGGCTGGAGAGTGACCAGCTCGGGGGCAATATTCTCTCTCCTCCTCTCCTCCAAGATAAAAATTGCTGCTTGGATTCCACAGCCATCCCATCTTGGAGAGGCTCCGGGCCCATGGATGGAGTTTTTCCATGGGTATCCTGCAGCAGAACCAGCTGCTCGTTCCACCCCCTGACCACAGAGCCATGAATTCATAAAGAAACGCTGGTAAAATATTGTAACACACAAGAAAGATGCTGTCATATTTTTCTGCACATAAAAAAATGGAATTTTTTTTGTCTAGTGAAGTGGTTTTGAAAAAATATTCCGGTTTTTTTGTGCAAAAATGTTCTTTAGAGCAATTGTGTTCGAATGTCTCTCTTTGCAGGACTCTGCTTTCCCACCCCTGTGCTCACACCTGGGAGCTCGGGCTGCACCATCCCGTGGGATATTGGGAAGGAATTCCTCCCTGGGAGGATGGGGAAGCCCTAGAATAGAATTCCCAGAGAAGCTGTGGCTGCCCCTGGATCCCTGGAAGTGTCCCAGGCCAGGCTGGATGGGACCTGGAGCAGCCTGGGACAGTGGGATTCCTGCCCTTGGAATGGGATGGGATTTAAGGCCCCTCCCAACCCAAACCATCTCCTTTGGATGCTGAACCCCCTTTGGAGGAGGCACAGCCAAGGCTCGGACACCCTGAGGAGGCTGAATCCTGCCAAAAAAGCCTGATTCCTCCTGATGAACGTGCAGGAGCAAGAGGCAGTGGATATGGAAGGTAAACACACATTCCAGAGCTCTGGATCCAGCTCGTCCTTGGAGTTCTCCTGCTGCCAGGAGGGGCTGGAGCTGGGTGGGTGTTTCAGAGCTCTCCTGGTGAGACAAGGAAATGGAACTGAGTATTTCCAAGCCTTCCTGGAAATCCTTGCTCCTGCAAAGCAAGGCACACATCCCCTCCTGACCATTCCTGAATAAACACATCCTGGTGAGCTCGGAGCTTCCCAGCCCCATTTCTGCACAGGCAGCTCTGGCCTTTACCTCTCAACACAGAATTCCAGCCCAGTGCAGCTCCTCTGTGGGAACAAAGGATCCAAATCCCCATTTCAGGCCCTGCATTGTGCTCCTTAAATCAGCAAATATTTATTCTCTTTCACAGCAACCTGGAGGGGATGAGATTGTCCAGACTGAAGGCTCAGTAAACAGTGTTTATCCAGAGTTTTATTCCCAATCCTCCAGAGCTTCTCACTCCAGCCAAGAGTGCTGCATTTCCAACAGCCTTGGCCGTGCTCTCTCCTTGAAGGAGGAAGAGATGATGATTTAGCATCTGGAATATTCCCTCTCCCTTTGTTTGCCACAAAAGCAGCTTTCATCCCGGGTCTGCATTCCCACCTGAGGAGCGATTCCTTAATTTCTGGCAACATTTATTTTCCACGTTACCTCACCAGTTTCTTTAGATTTTCCCCTCTCATCTCTCCCCGAGGAGCTCCTGCCTCTCTGTGGTCCCTCCCTGTGCATCAGGTGTGAGCCAGACTGTGATTTCAGCCTCAGAATTCCCAGATTTTCCCTGCTGAGAGGGAGGGCAGGGAGAGGTCTTCCCAAAGCTTTCCAGGTGTGTCATTCAGAGCTGCTTCACATCTAAAAATACTTTAACCTAAAGGACCCAGCTTTGAAATAAAGGAAAAACCTCAAACTGAGCTGTGAGTGGTTTGAACATAAAACCACAAAGAGTGTGAGGGAATATTTTATGATCCCACTGCTGCTCCTTAAGGATTAGGTTATTCCTAATTCCTGATTAAAGCCAAGGATGGCTGATAGCAGCTGGGGCAGGGAGATCCTTCCACGTCCTTCCAGGGAATGGAGATCCTTCCATGTCCTTCAGCCATTCCAGGATGGAGGAGATGTGTTCATGGTTAAACAACGTTTTAATAAACAGCAGCATAAAATAATCAGTGTTTAATATCATCTCTGGCACGTGAAATACAAAAATGCACATATCTCAATTATAAAATAGCCTTTGTTATTACATTTTCTTTTTCCATGCTCGCCTAATTGAAATGCCCATAATTAATAACTCAATCATCAAGTAATACAGTGATTAAACGCATGCAGTGAAAACAAAGAAAGATATTTGTATAAGGTAGTGGCTGAGTATCACCATAATATATTTCAGGAACATCTACATCAGGGTAAAAATCAAAAGAAACAGCCCAAGATATAAAATGCAGAGATGTATTTTCACTTCTGCTGTACAAAAAACATCATCACACTTTTGTGCAAAAAAGATAAAAATAAAGTCCTATTATACAACATTGTCAACTGAGCAAAAGATTGGGTTTTTGTGGACAATAAAAATACTATTCAGTACAAAAAAAGGGTCTGTGGAAAATGTACCGTACACAGCTCGTGTGTAACTCATTAAAGTGGTTTCAAATGAAGGATCTCGATTGGTTCTACCTGAATGGGTTTTTTAATGACACAAATGGTGCATTTCTAAGTGGAAAATCAGCACTAATTCACATTATTAGACGCAATTGCTATCGATGGATTTGCTGCCTGATGGAATGTGAGCCTCCCTTTTTCCAGGGTTACTGGAGCCAGAGTCACTGAAATGACACAATAAATATTCCAGGGAAAACTGATTGTCATATATAAAACTGTGGTTTGGCGCTTTTCCGTTACACAGTTGCATAGCAACAAAAAGGATACAAAATTCCTGCTTGAGCGACTAAATCGTGAAATGTTATCTTTGAAGAAGCTGATTCAGGTTCTGAAATTAAAGCCCTTTAATTTCATTTCCTTTAAGGCAATTCCTTAAGAACTCCAGCTGTCCTTAGCAGCCAGCAGCAGATGAGGTTTGTAGACTGCAAGCTGATAACTCGAGCATTTGTGCTGTCACATAAATGACATTTTTTGGTCTGAATCTGAGCTCAGATTCCCAACTAAACCAAAGACCAAAATCCCACCTCAAGTAATAGATTCAGCTCTCGGATCACATATTTGACACACAATCCTCGACCGCAACATTTACAAATATTTTCCCTATTGGCACTGAAATTGCACACCCAGATCTCCGAATCTTTGCATCTCCTAAAAAAAGAGACAAATATTAAAATACGGTTTTCAGTATTAAGAAAAAGCTCCTGTGATTTAAACCACGCCGGAGGTTTAAAAAGCTGTGAAAAAGCGTTGGATAAAATGTTTTTTATTTAAAAAAAAAAACCCTCAAATTCCCTCTTCCCCTCTTTGAACTGTCGGTGGCACTTGGAGAAACGTGGCCGAGGCTGAGGATTCCCACCTCGAGGATCTGTCTGGTTGTGCCTGCCCATCCTGGCGAGCAGTGAAACTTCACAGAAGACACTTTGCTGCGACATCTGTCCAACAACCAGAAGGATCTTTAATAAAATATCCGAATAGAAAAACATCTTTCCGAGTCTGCGCCGCCAAGAGCCCTATTTACAACGACCCCGCCTATTTACAACTCCGCCGAAATCATCGACTCGCTGGGTCCGTGGAGGCTGGAGTCCCCCAACAGGGACGACTGCTTGGAGTCCATTTTGTAGGGTTTTTGAGTTTTACTGCCGAACACCGCCATGCCCATGCCCGCCGGGTGGCTGGGAATGGCCATGTGGGACAGCAAGGGAATGTTGGCCTCCTGGTTGGAGCCCGACGAGGGCAGGCTGGTGACGTGGCCCGTGCTGGTGGAGCCGCTGGCGCTGCTGGGCGAGCGGCTCTTGGGAGGGGGGCAGTGCTGGATGACCCGGGCTGGGCCCTGCGGGGGGAAGTGGGCGGCGGGGAAGGCGGCGTAGCCCGCCGGGATGGGGAACCCGTTGATGGGGATGTAGCGCTGGTTCTGAGGTAAGGGCGGCCCCATGAAGCCCGCCATCTGGCCCTGCGCCATTCCCTGCGCCGGGAACATGTAGTTGGGGTACCTGGGGTTGCTGAGGTTGCTGACGGGGCTGGCGCTCAGCGAGGTGGTCTGCGTGGTGGCGTTGCCGCCCGAGGGGGTGGTGGAGCTGGTGTGGCTGGAGAGGCCCTCCCAGGAGCGCAGGCGGGCGTGGATCTCCTTGAAGCGCGGCCTGCGCGAGGGCAGGTCGTGCCAGCACTCCGTCATCAGGCTGTACATCCTGGGGGGACAGTCCTCGGAGCACGGCAGCAGCTGCCGCTTCCGGATCATCTCGATCACCTCCTGGTTGCTGAATCCGTAATACGGCTGCAGGCCGAAGCTGAAGATCTCCCACAAAACCACCCCGAAGGACCAGATGTCGGAGTCGGAGGAGAACTTGCCGTACATGATGGCCTCGGGGGGCATCCAGCGGATGGGCAGCAGCGACTTGTTCTGCACCCTGTAATAATCGGCCGAGTAGATCTCCCGGGAGAGCCCCAGGTCGGAGATCTTCACGTGGAGCTGCTCCCCGATGAGGATGTTGCGGGCGGCCAGGTCCTTGTGCACGAAGAAGTGGCCGGCCAGGTACTCCATGCCGGCGGCGATCTGCACGGCGATGTGCAGGAAGTCTCCGTGGTCCAGGCTGGATTTCACCGTGCCGTCCTCGTCGCTGCTGCAGCCCACGTCGGAGTGCGGCGAGCGCATCACCAGGAACTCGTGCAGGTCGCCCTGGTTCATGTACTCGAAGAGCAGGCACACGGGCTGCTCCTGCGTCACCACGCCCAGCAGGCACACGATGTTGGGGTGGTGCAGCTCGGCCATCAGGGATGCTTCCTGCTGGAATTCCGCCCACTGCTGCGGGTTGTTAAAGTCCTTCAGGGTTTTGATGGCCACCAGCTGGGCGTGGTCCATGCCCGGCAGGTAGAGGTGGCCCTTGTAGATCTTGCCGAAGGCGCACTCCCCCAGCTCCTCCATGAAGCGGACGGCGGAGAGGGGCAGCTCCTTGGCTTTGCTCTGGGGGAGAAAACACCACAAACACATCAAAAAACTGCCTTTTTTAAGTGAAATCTCTTGGTGCAGGGTGTGCGGGAGCCAAGGAGATGGACACGGGAGCAACGATCCCACTGGTGCCAGGCACAGCCCGAGGGACACCAGGATCCAAACGGGATCACCGTGCTCCAAACTGTAACAAAAATTCCTTTCCATCCTCTCCACAAGGTCAGATATAACAAGAATTGGATCCAAATATACACAGGAACCATCAGCATCTCGGCATTTGGCCTCGGGCATTCCTGTACTTCCAATTGAATGTGACTAATTTCAGGAATTGAGGCAATTCCCATGCTCTAAGACGTCCATGCTGAAGTGTTTTCTGGGCCAGGGCCTGGAGTTTTAGCAGGAAAAAAAATATTTTGTTTTAAAAACTGTGGCCTTGTAGCCAATTCTGCTTTGACTTTGCTATTAACCCTTCCAGGTACAACAGAGCCCATTTCTGTTCCCACTGTTCCTGTTCCCACTATTTCTGTTCCCACTATTTCTGTTCCATCCTGAAACCCTGAGAGTGGCCAAGGGAGAAAGGCAAACTTTTTAAACATTTATTGCCCTTTGGAGTGCAGATATTCACTCCTGGGCCATAAAGAACCCGGATTATTCCCAACTTCCACTTGTGCTTGTAACACCCAAACCCACTCATTTAGGGCCCTCAGTAAAGCCACAGGTAGTAATTTAAGGTTAATGAGTTTGGGATCGAGGTTCTGTAAATTAGTGTAAACATTGGCATTTGCATTCCTGAAATCACGCAAGGGGCAGCTTTCCAGTGGCAATGTGGGAAAAGAGCTGACATTTCAAATAATCATGGAAAAAAAGCCCTTTTAGCATGAATTCATTCTAATTGTATTGATCACTTCTGACTTCCAGACAAACACTGCATTAATAATCATAATAATGATAATAATAATAACAATAATAAAGCCATTTAAGCAGGCAGCCCAGTAGACTGCACAGTGATGGCAGGAAATTAGCTATATTGTTGAGGAACAGATGGTTTATATTACCCAAATCCTTTAGGCTAAAACTTGTTTAGGTCTGGCATATTGTAAATTATATTTTAGTAATGAAAGTGAAATGACCTCTGTCTGACCCGAGCCTGGGTCCGTCTGTTTGAACCAACAGAGTGGAAAACTGGGGAAGAAAATGAAGTCATAAAGTTTTGGCAGGAAGGAGTGAAGCAGTTGTAAATCTGCTCGGCTTTTGTTTGGCAAGTATTTGTCACACACGGGTGTCCAAAATGTAGGGAAGTGTAAAATACACAAGAGGCAGCAGGTCAGGGGAAAGGGAGAGAGGAAAATCCACCCCTTCCACCTCTTCTGCAGCTCCAGGACAAGCTCTCCTTAATTTATTATATTTTTGAAGGCAATTAAAACCCCCTAAAACTGGAGGGAATGCTAACATTCCTGTTTATCCAAGCAAACAACTGCCTCGGTGGGAGCTTGAAGCTTAAATGTGTTTTCAGCAGTGCTGGCTATGTGATTTAAAAATAGGATTCCACTTCCTTTCCTTGAAAATATTGTTTGAAAGGCGATCAAAACGCTGGAGACAGGGAGAGCTGGCTTTCCCAGTGGGAAAAACCCGAATTAGCATAAATAAAATGAAAATATTCTTGCAGCACGTGACCTGCAAGTTAAAAGGAAAGGGAATGGTCAATATTTGCAACCATTTCCAGGCATTTCTGCTTCCCTGTGCCAGCAAGAAAGGTGGGAATTGCATCCTCAATAAAATTTATTTGGATGCTGAGATTCTCATGATCTCCAGTTTAGCCAGGACTGCACCCCAAATTCCCAGCAGGGACAGGGAGCAAGAAGCAATCCCAAATTTAACAAAATATTCCAGGAGGTTGGATGCAAGATGCAGTTTGCACACTGACTTTAGTAAATGTTTTTTGTACTGCTACCAACATTTTGGGATACAGCTACTCCAAGCTGTACAGGAAAGCTGGAATTGGGAACTTTAAAAGAAAGTGAAGATAAATTCACCAGGCCAGTGTGTGTGGGATTGAGAGACAGATTTTCTCTCTAAAATGCTTCAAAAGAACAAAACCCATCAAGTTTGTGAAGAGCCATAAAACATCCTGAGTTGGAAGGGGGCCACGAGGATCCCAAGAGCCTTGGCAGGCTGTGAAACACAAGGGAAATGCTCTTCCAGGGCATTCCTGGGTGGCAGGAGGCACTTCCAGCCCTGCCCTGGGTGCCACAGCCAGCTCTGCACATCCCACCCAGGAAATCAGGAGCACGAGGTTGCTCACACTTCAATCTAAATGATTTTTTAAAATTCTTCCTGAACCTGGGGCTGTGATGAAGCAGCAGGAGCTGGGCTGGGCAGAGCTGCAGGCAGAGCTTTGGGGCTGTTTTGGTCATTTCTGCTTTTAACTGAAAGGATAAGCCTGAAAAAGCAGGGAACAAATCCTTCCAGAAGTGATTTCAGATGAGTGGAAGGTGACAAATGAACAGAGCAGAGCCATGAGAAGCTCTCCTGGGGAAATGCTGAATCACATCTTTACCTGCATTAGTCCCTCACTTAAATGAGGTGTTTTAGAGATGCTTCAGGAAGGGGTTTCTTGCTTTATCACACAAAAACTCCATCATTTCTCCAGGGACATGGACACACAGGAATTACCCCCTTGGTCCAGCACACGCTGCTGAGAAAACCCTCACAAAAATCACAGAAATCCTCACAAAAATCACAGAAATCACAGGCTGGAAAGCACCTGATGGGTTGTTTGAAGCATTTCCCTCCCTGCCCGTGGAGACAGTGAGTGTGGAGGCAGAAATGTGGGATTACCTTTGGTTTGTAGGCGTTGAGCATGGACATCTCCACGTTCTGCCCCCGGACGTGCTTCGGCTGCCTCTGCACTGGAGGGGATGAGGATTTCTGGTTGTTGCGACAGATGCAGATGAAGAAGAAGAGCAAGGCTATGGCCAGGGGGATGGTAACACTCGGCACCAGGATGTACAGGATTTCCATTTTATTCTTTTCCTTGGAATCCTTGTAATCTGGTTCGGAAAGAAAAAAAATTCCCCAACAATGAATGAAGCATCCCACAGTCAAACACATCCCTGGTTAAAGTGTTAAAAAGAATAAAACATTCATTTTATCCTGCTGAAATCCACCTTGAATGCTGATTTGTTTTATTAATATGAAAAGAAAAAATTATTTTGTGGAGTAACAAACTGTCCCTGTGAGGTCAAAGCTACTGATGGGCAGGAAACAGTGGAATGCTGTGAGGTGGCCTTTGCATGGGGTGAAATGAAGTCATGGCCTAATGCAGATCCTCAGAAAAGTGAATTTTTAAAACACCTTATGGAAGAAGCTTGTGGGATGTGCACCTTCCCATGGCAGGGAGTTGGAACTAAATGATTTTGAAGGTCCCTTCCAAGCCAGGCCATTCTATGATTCCAAGAAAAGCTCTGGTGGGAACACAAACTCCTTATTTTGTGTCTTGGTTTAAGACAATTTAAAGGAGAACACTCTGGAATGAGCTGCCTCCCTTTAAGGGTTCAACCAATCCCTTTCCAGCAAAAAAGGAATGGATACAAGCAGATGGAATGGAAAAAGAACAGTTCCCTACAAGCAGAACAGCAGCAGGGAAGCTGGAGCAGGGATGAAAAGGAAGGATCAGGCAGAGCTGGGAAGGAGGATGGTGTAACACAGCCCAAAGGCTCCCTGCAATCCTCGCTCCCTCCCAGGGCTCTTCCCAGGGATTCATTTTAGAAACACGATCCCCCCTTTGCCACTGCCCAGGATATCCAGCACTGCATTCCCTGGCTGGCTCTGGCTTCCCAGGGAACGCTGCTCGGAGGGTAAAGCTGCAGGAGAGGGGAGAGGCTTTGGGAGCAGCTCAGGGTGGTGACAGGGACAGACCCCACATCCCCAGGGACAGACCCCACATCCCCAGTGCTCCACAGACCCTCCATCCCAGTGCTCCATCCCCAGTGCTCCATCCCAGTGCTCCATCCCCAGTGC
>VWZT01014431.1:20279-35936 GCA_013397055.1 Pachycephala philippinensis
CTATGGATACGAAAAAGGCCTCAGCAGGGAATTTCTTTAACCTTTGCAGCATTTTGTGAAAGCTCTGTCTTTCCCATGTAAAGAATTTAAAACAATGTTACAGTTTTGTAAACTTCTACACCTGCAGTTGTTTGTCAAGGACTGTTATGGTTTTAACTAGAAAAACATCTAGAGACGGATAGTTCAGAACTTGGCCAATCACCTCGAGGGGTGGATGGCCGAGGGACCAATTATTTTATGCCATTTAACATATAAAAGCTGTTCAATTTTCCATTAAACTTCCTTACTTCGGATCATCTTGGGCGCTTGGACTGTGGTGTTCTTTACCCGTTCGGGGTGCTACAGCGACGCTTAACCTCCAAAACTCATAAACACAAAAGGAGCACGAACACTGTTAACATGCAGAGAACTTTATTTTCATGTGCTGAGCTGAAAATGCGATTAACCACCCGCGCCCGGTTGCCATTCTGGCTTGGGTTTGTAATTTACCAAAAAACAGTAGATCCCCATAACTTCTCAAAACAAAACTCAAATACTTCAGTGCCACTCCTAATTTAGGCTAGCTGCCTGCAAACCCCTCCCTGGCCCTCCCTGCAGCCTCTGAGACAAGAAGGCAGGTGGCAGTCCCTCTCCTGGGCAGGCAGACACAGGAGCTCGTTAGCAGATGACATAGCGGATGAGCTTCGAGCCGCGGACCTCTCTCACCCTCTGGCAGTGCCTCAGGATGTTCAGGATGCTGTGGAAGCGCTTATCCACCTTCATCTGAGTGAACTCCTTGATATCAGCCTCCACAATAAAAAATTGTCCTGGAAAACAAACAACAATTTTGTTACAGAAACGACTCTGTTGTAGGATACAGTTAGCATCTCACAAGTAACAGCACAGCCTCTTCACAATTCCACAATCTACAATTCATAATTCTACAATCAGCAGTAGGATGGCCTCACACTATATGGGGAACTTTGTTCTACTTGTAAAATTTGTCATCAGAAAGAGAATTGCCAGCCTTCTGATGACGTTCAGACACTCCGCATCATCCACAGGCCCCGCTCCATGAGCTCTGTCTCCCAGCAGGCACTCAAGTTCTGGAATGAGATCTTTGCTATAAAGACAGAGCCCTGCATGCATTAGAGCTATGCAGCCCACCATTCCCTTGACTTATATCAGATATGGAAAAGAATAATTCATCATTAATTAAGAGAATTACAGAAAAACATTAACCACTTGCAACAGCACTGTCCTTGTGTCTCCAAGAAAATCGCACAGTGAGGTCCTGCATCAGAGCTGAGAGCCCACCCCTTCTTATAGTTGATTAATTACTTCCATAAGCAAACTGTCATTAAAATTCAGGCCGCCCAGGGCAGTGGTGGAGTCACCATCCCTGAAGTGTTCAAAAGACGTGTGAATGTGCCTCCTGATGACATGGTTTAGTGGTGAACAAACATGGTGCTGTGTTGGCAGTTGGAATTTGTGATCTTACAGGCCTTTTCCAGCGTAAATGATTCCTAAATGATGTGTAGTGTCACGCTTCCGAGTCTAATGAGAAGAAAAACACAGGGGTAGGAGTGTTCCAGCTTAGAAAAAGAAGATAGCATTCTCCCTTCTTGTTTTATCCTTAACACAGAGGCAGTGACATCTTAGCAAAGATGGAGCATCTCTTCCTTGTATTAAGTCCTTCCAGTTTAACTGGGAAGTAGCTGATCCAAGCTGGAAAGCCAAAGCTGCCAGTAAAGAACTAAGGTCCAAGAATGATGTTTTTAAGTGCAATGTCTCCCAAAACCTTGCTTAGACAGAGCCGAGAAATGACAGATCATGTTTTCTTACAGCCTGGGACTCTCATGAGTGTTGGTGACACATGTGTCTCACAGGCATTAGAATCTTCCAGAGACAGTAACTGTCAAAATCTAGAGATCTTTCCCCAGAGAGGAACTGTGCTGGAATCTCAGAGCTTGTAACACCACCAAATCCACATACAGATGAGAAGTAGGAAGTCTGTTTACTAGGAAAAGAAAGAAGAACTGCATTACTGCTCAAAATAGAACTGCTGTAGGATAGAGACCATTTACAACTTGCAGGAATACCAATACACCCAGACAGTGTTGGGAAGCCAGGCGTAACCTGCACACTGCCTTCACCGTCTGCTACATCTGGGGGAAGCATCAGAACGCCCTGAATTTCCATAAAACAAGATTCCTCCTTATATTTGCTCCCAATGCAGAGTGGCAACATTCAGCATAGCAGGATCTTTTCTGTGAAGAAATCAGAGCTGGATGAAGGATGGTGGTTTGGGCCATGCGATAAACAACCAGCTAAACTCACTGAATCACCTGAGTGGCTGGAAGGGACCCTGATAAAGCAGGCAGCATCTTCTCTCATCTTGGAATCACAGAAGAGGTCAGCTGGCAATCAGCCCAGGCTGAGAACCAGTGGGAATCCTAAGCAGGGAGACACTCACAGTAGAGATTTAAGCAAACAAATCAATGAATGCAGAACGTCATCATGAAGAATGCAATGGATAAAGACATTTAATCATTTTGTGCTGGCCAGATAAGAACCATCTGATGACCTGCCAGGACTTTTCTCTAGACTTTCTAGATGATTAGTCACAAAAAAAACCTGAACAAAACCATCTACCACACAAATACACACACTATCAGATTCTGAACGTCCTAGTTTCCTAATTGAATTTTCCAAGGTAAACAAGAAATAAAGACCTGCTCTCAGGAACTTGCAGAAATGAAGCACTTCGATTTTTCAGACTTAAACTTCCCAGCTTTCTGACAGAAAATTCTCTGACCAGCTGCAGCTTTCTCAAGTTGCTAGAATGGCTTCTTCACTGCAGCCAAGGCTAGTGTGGATCATGGTGCAGACTGAGCAGCCCTCAGGCCCAGGAGGGCCCTTCTAGTGTTCAGCCTCTCCTCTACAACTGTGAGCTCAAACTCCTTACTACTGTCCTAAGGATAGGGACAGTGAAACCAAAAATACGTTGTAAATTAAATGTGA
The DNA here is from genome assembly GCA_013397055.1 of Pachycephala philippinensis. Classification (NCBI taxonomy): domain Eukaryota; kingdom Metazoa; phylum Chordata; class Aves; order Passeriformes; genus Pachycephala; species Pachycephala philippinensis. The sequence continues at coordinate 23,283 of VWZT01014431.1, forward strand.
TGAAGCCAGTATTTTAAGAAATCCCAGATTAATATAAGCTGCTGTTCAACTGAGGTAAAACATGCTTAGAGCAAAACCAAACCATCACAGCCCAAACCAGAAGCCAGTGACATTAATTTATCCAACTGCATGTGCTTAGAATGCTTTTAATAAAGCTCTTTACAATAATGATCTTTGTATGACCCTCCTGGAGTCCTGTGTCCAGCCCTACAACCCCAGCATGAGAAAGACAAGGAGCTGCTGCAGCCAGTCCAGAGGAGGCCACGGAGATGCTCCCAGGGCTGGAGCCCCTCTGCTCTGGAGCCAGCCTGGCACAGCTGGGGCTGTTCACCTGCACAAGAGAAGGCTCCAGGGAGAGCTCAGAGCCCCTGGCAGGGCCTAAAGGGGCTCCAGGAGAGCTGCAGAGGGACTGGGGACAAGGCCTGGAGGGACAGGACACAGGGAATGGCTTCCCAGTGCCAGAGGGCAGAGACGGATGGGATATTGGGAAGGAATTGCTGTGTGTGAGGGTGGGGAGGCCCTGGCACAGGGTGCCCAGAGCAGCTGTGGCTGCCCCTGGATCCCTGGATCCAGATTGGATGGGTCTTGGAGCACCCTGGGATAGTGGAAGGTGTCCTTGCCCATGGCAGGGAGTGGCACTGGATGATCCTGAAGGCCACTTCCAACCCAAACCATTCTGTGATTCTGTGTTTATTTTACAGGTCTCAAAGTGCCAGCATGTCCATCAGATTAGAATTCCCTCCTTACAGAAAACTGCATTTAGAATCCAGAAGNAGGAAGGAAGGAACGAAGGAACGAAGGAACGAAGGAACGAAGGAACGAAGGAACGAAGGAAGGAGTCTTCAGAGGACTCCTGAGTACTCAGTGAATGCTCAGGGCATTCTGTCGAGGGCAGAAATGGAGAGGTGGGTGCCATGGTGGTGTCAGAGAAAGCTCTTTTTCTGTGAGACGGAATAGAGTTTGCTCCACTCTTTATGCCTGAACTTGGAAACATGAGGGCATTTTAAGGACATCACCAAGCTTGACATGTGCAGTACACCCCTCCAGGAATAATTACAGACTTGTTCTCAAGAGGAAAGGCATGCCAAAAAGGTGATTTTAATATCAGAGATTTACTGTGCCACATATCTTTGGAAAAAGTAGCCTGTAAGTACATCTTGCTTTTCAATTGAAAGAAAGGTATTTTGGTTGATTTTCACTCCCTCTATGCTTTTAAGAAGAGAAAACTTAAGATTATCAGACAGACCTGTCTCTTCCACAAAGCCATTGCAGCACAATTAATTAGCCAGATTTCCCAACTTCAGAACAAATTTTTAATAATTCATGTCCAATCAAGCTTAAAACCTGAAACCACTTTTATATGCTTTGGTTATCAAACTAAGAGTTTCCAGAACTTGTAATGATTCCAAACGAAATCTTTGTGCACTCAAAGTTTCTGGCATGACACACCATCAAAGAAATGAAAACATTCAAGAAGCGACCCAATCAGTACGGGAAACTCTTCAATCAAAAATACTGGAAAAAAGACCAGCATTTTGATACTTCTCCTGCAACATCCAAGTGTTATAAGTTTGGTACTAACAATGGGAAAAAAAATACCTTCTGTATCCTTAGTTTCTTGTTCCATGAACCTGTCGTAGAGATTCCTGACTGGTACACTCATAGATTTCAAAGGCTGATACAAGATCTTGTACTTGGCCACTGCCGCCTTGTTCATCTCTTGAACAACTGCATTAACCTGATCATATGTGAGACGGCCTTTCATATACCTACAAATAAAAACAAGAATCACTAACCAGAAAGTCAAAAAGTTCCGTGTTTATTCTTCCCTTTCATCAGCCTTAACTGAACAAGCCATTCCTACTTAGAGGCAGTTTCTCCTGCTTTGTGTTAATGAATACATGTAGTAGTTAATTCTGTTCATTTCCTTGATTGTTTAACAATCTTCAAGGCAGAAAGGCCATGACAGAACCTAAACCAGAAAGATAAAATATTAGAAAGCTAAATTAAGAAGCAGAATATATTCAGTGTTTAAGCTGTAAAAAGCTTTTCAAAATGGAATAAAGGTTGTTTTCATAGCATACCACTTAAACTACAAACACAGAAAAATTGAGTGACTTTGCAGAAAACAGCATGAAATGAAATGTTTGCCTAGGAGCACAATTTGGTTCATATTATCACCACAAATAACCTGTGTTTGATCTTACAGCCATTTATTTGGGTTTTTTTGAAGAACTACTAGTTTTGTGTTGTCTTCTGTATTTGACTGTGCAGCCTACTGAGCTGTACAGATACGGTTCTGCACCACCAGCATCCATTTCTGAACTTCTAGGGCATTTCATAATACTCGTACTAGAAGAATAAGATCTGTTGATAACAGCCTAGAGGTACAGGAAGCACAGAAGATAAAGAACAAAGTGATGTGGAAATACTAGAACACTGGAATATTTGCAAGTAAGGCTATTCAGCATTTATAGATGTAAAGCCATGCCTTCAAGGAAAAGGAACTGTGCTGCACACTGAGAAGCCATTATATAAAAATGAAATCTGAAACTCAAATGACAAGCAGTAAGCTAAATACAACACACTCCCCCCCCCCCAAAAAAAAAACAAAAACAACCCCCCCCCCCCCCCCCAAAAAAAAAAAAAAAAAAAAAGGCAGTAAGAGAAACCTGCATTGTCCTGTGGCCTTCATTCAGTTGCTACAACAAACCAAACCTGGCTCTTTGTGTTTGGCTCAGTATTGGTTTGCAGATGTGAGGAATTAGACAAGTGTTACAATTCATTTTAACAACAAATGCTTTAGGTCAGTAGAGCAGGTGGCTAAAAGCTGTGGGACAGCAAGACTGAGAAGATCAATGAACAGCAAGTTCGTCCCTCGTTTTAATCTCAATGGACAAGCTCAATCTTCGGAGAACACACAAAGAATTTAAAGCAGAAGCAGATAATCAATTACAAGTTCAGTATTCCAAACCAGAATTCGGGCAGGCATTCTGCAATTGCCAACTAAAAATAAGTAGATTTCAACAGCAGTGAGTTCCTGCCATGGAGACAGGCCTGCAGGTGTGTAAAAACTGAATTCAGTGCAATCGCTCTGCCTCCAAACCGAGTTTGAAACTTAGTTGCCCCTAAGTTACTTGCAGCCAGCTTTCAACTTTATGGATACTTCGATTAATTCAGTGTTGGACGTGCAGCTTGTAGTTATAAAAACGCTCTACTTTGCACAGCAATAAAAGCAGCTCTACCCCCCTGAATTGCAGGCACAGCACAAACACAGCCTGTAGCCACGGCAAGGCTTTGCCTGTGTGCATTAACTGCTGTTTATTGCTCTCTCTGCCTCCCTCCGCCACAGGGGAATGCACAGAGCAAGGGAGGCTAAGCCCAGAGGTAGAAAATACCTTTACTTAAGTTCCTGTGCTCCCACTGCCAACACACACACAGGGAACACACTTAATAAAGCCAAGGGAGCACCTCAGCTCATCCTGAAGCTCAAACAGCGAGGCAGGACTGGGTTGCCTAAACCTCAGAACCAAGCGCTTTTTGAGAGGCCCTCAGGCATCCAAGATGATCTAATCTGAAATTAAACTCTGTCAAAACCAAATGGAATTTTTATTCTGTGCATAACTAAGGATCATAAAAACTCCAGCTGTCCCACAGCCTTCTCATGTTTCTACCCAACCATGGCTGGCAAACCCGTTAATGCTGACATTTATTTCAGTCCATAAGTACACTAACATAAAAATACAAATTGAGAAGTTCCAAATTCAGACATTTAATTTAGATTTAAAATAACTTTAAAATCTGCCTCACTATTCCAAATGCAGTAAAATTCAGAACTCTTCTTTAAAAAAAAAAAAAAAAGTGATCCAGTCAGTTTCTTTTTTTAATCCATAGAAGCCTTTTTTCAAAGCATTTTTTCCATAGGTATGAAAACTGGAGCACAGTGCTGTGTTCCTCAGAGAAAAGAATAACATCAATATATCACATATATACCACTCTAAAAGAGATAAACCTTGTAATGGCCACCCCCTGCTCTCTAAAAAATGGTTAGGCTAAAAGAGCCATGTATTCTCCCAAGCCACCATCTTCTGAGACTTGAGAGTCATAATGAATGCACAGATTCTAAAATACTTTACGCAGTAAGAATTTTAGAAACCAGCAAGAATTCTAGACACCAGAATAAAGCAAGCATTTTCCTTTGCCTCAAAGTCAAAAGTTAACAAAGACAGGTACTGTGAAATGTCCTTTATCTTCCTCCAAAGAGCGCCTTCCTGCAACAGATTTGAAGGGTGAGATAATTTGCAAGCTTCTTATTGTGCAAAGTGTTCTCTTTGATCGAGGTGCTCCATGTCTGCCCCTTAACACAGCGTGTACCTTTGTTAAATACCCGCTGCCCAGTCCTAGGACTATGAAGTCACTGGAGCCTGTGTCCCTTTTAGTGGCCTGATGGTGTTAGGAATAGATTTTCCTTCATGTTCAGCACAAAGCAGGCGAAAACAACCTCGATTTTTCAGTGGCCACTGCCCACCCCCAGTGCTCACCTGAAGAACTGGGCCCTGAACCAAATTCTTGTTCTTCCAAGAGAATACATTCGGTGTAAGAAAATTTGGGTTACAAATATTTGCTGCTTAGATTTGGTCAATCAGCACGTGAAATTGCAAGTACTCCCTCCATCTTGTACTACAACATTGCCAGGCAACAGAAATACTGGTAGATTAATAGATCTATGTAAATTCATGTAAATTTTCCTCCACAGAACAAACATCCTTCTCCCATCTGAATAAAATTAAATTATTTCTAGAGCTCTACCAGCACAGTCTAAGCTGCAACCTTTCCATAATGGGTGCCTCCAACACAGCTGCAACCTTTCCACAACGGGTGCCTCCCAACTCAGCTTATTCTGTGGTTTTGTGAATCTGTAATGAACAGGAAGAGGATCTGTCTGGCCTCTGTCCCCACACTCCACACCCACAAACAGCAGTGGAAAACCTTCCACTTCCAAGGAGTATCATAGACTCCTTTAGGTTGGAAAAGCTCTCTGAGATCATCGAGTCCAACCTTTCCCCCAGCACTGCCAAGGCCACCACTAAACCATGCCCCCAAGTGCCAGAGCTACCTGTCTTGTGATGTGGAAGATCATAACTTTAAGTGGAAGTTAAAACAGTATTTGGCTGGTCTGTGTCTATTTCTCTTGCTGAGAATTATCTGTTGCAGAGATAAAGACCAAAAATTCCCATGCTCCAGCTTTATCCTCCCATAATTTTATCAGGAGAGAACTACCTAAGGGAGTAAATCCACAAAATACCTGAGGTGATCTGCAGAATAAAAATACCAGGTGGATGCTCTTCTAAGAAGTAACCAGAAGTCCTTTAGCATTAGCTCAACATTCAGGGTAAGGAAGAAAATGGACATTACTCACCTGAAAATTTTGAAGGCTATAGAGAAAATTACTGGAAAGCCTCAAGTAAAGTACAGACTCAAAAACATATTTCTTATTGAAACAGGTATCGTCAGGGAACACAGTGAATCTAGAGTCTCAATAACAATTTAGCCTTAGGCATCAAGAGAAATTTCTTCTTTTTGCAGAAATATTTACCCATGCCCCCAAAATGCCATTTAAGAAGTTATTCCTATATGGCAGACTTCAGGCAAGGATATCCATTAATCAGGTCCTGCTGTTAGGGGAAAATACGCACAGCTTTCTATTCCAGAAATTTGGGAATTTCAGTGCAAAGTGTTTTTTTCACTTTTAAAAAGTCTGATTTCTTTTCCTGTCTCAAAACAGACTGGTAAGTCAAGACTTGAAGTTTCCAGAAACCAATAGTTGGGTCAAATAAAACCAGCATTTATCATTATTTTTCCTTCTATATGTAAACAAATCTTTCATCTTATGAGATGATGGCTCTGTTTTTTTCAATGTCAGTTCTCAAAACAAGATGAAGATTCACCAGTTAGCTAATAAATCTCTGTTCATACAGTTACAGTGACTTTTGAGATGAGAGGTTTGGGTTTTAACTGATTGTTTTCATCTTCCCAATACCAGCATAAAAAAGAACCAAATTAACTCTATTCATTCCATTTTCAGGTTTGCTAGCATTGCATTTAAACTATTTGGAGCTATTATCATGTTTCACCCCATGAAAAATTTCAAACCATCTCTGTCAGTCCCAGTTCTGCAAGAGGTCACTCTCCCAAATCTATGTGTGCCACCCAAATTGATATGCCAGGGCGTAAGGGAAGCCATGCTTACTTACGCAGGAACACTTTCAAACTCCTCTGTGGTTAGTAATGCTACTTCTTTAATGGGTTTTGTCTCTTTTGCAGGTTTCTTTGCACATTTGGGTTCTACAGCCTTTTTTTCCTCTTCACGTTTCTCAGTTGGCACCATGACGCTGTAAAATGAAGGAATATTCAGTATATAAACAACAGGTAAGTAGTAAGGAGAATTCCACTACACTATTAAGTCTGCTTAGTCACAGCCCTAAGTTCCAGCCTATCTGTTAGGCTGGATGAACACAATTAATGATATTTCACAAAAGAAACATCAGTAAAGCAAGCCTACTCAGTTTCAAATCACATCCTTCAGCTGACTTCAGCACAGCTCCTGGTTTCTCTGCTACAGAGGCTGCTAGCAGGTGAATTGGAAGCAGTCCAAGTGCAGCATGGCGCAGCTCAGAATTCACTGTACCATTACATTTCACACAACACAAGGCCTGGCTTGTTATCAGATAAAACAGAGCACAGAGCTGCAGCCTTAACGGACAGATTTGAAATACTTCAGAGCTCTCTGAAACAGGTTCAAATCTTGGGAGGCCTGACTCATCCATTAAACTTTTGAAGCAAAGAAACTCAACACCACCTACCAGACTGGCGTTTTTTTACTACTTTAAATTTTTTTTTTATGCAAGATCCCAAAGGTCAAAAAATTTCCTGATTTATTCCTGATTATTAGAACATTATTTTTATAAATTCCCCCTTTCTCTAAACCCTCAGCTTAGAGCCTCAAACCCCAAGGGATTTGCCAGCCACCCCCGCAGCTGCTCCGCAGCAAAGATGATGCACATGGCCAAATCCACTGTCATCAGAACACAGGGACATTACTGGGATGTGCAACAGAATGAACTAAAGAGCTGACCTGGCACAAGGAACCGATCCTCCACTTGGATCTGACTTTGCCACAAGAGATCCTTGCTGGCCGTGGGGTCCCACGAGCAGGGAATGGCACAGCAGTGCCCCATCTGTCGAACCCAGCGCCAGGATCTGAGGTGCCACTTGGTGTGACACCACCAAGCCCAGTGTCACATCCCCGAGGCAGACAAGTGCCGTGGAGAGGACAGCGAGTGCCACCTGCTGGGCTCCCACACTGCCCAGTCGGTGACACAGGGACAGCAGCAGCTCCGCTCTGCGCCGTGACACAACACAGCCTCCTTCTGAAACCAGGACATCTGCAGCTAAACTTACTCAGATGTCATCATCTGAAAAACATCTGTTTGCATCTGAACAACAACAAAAAAACGAATCGTGGCACCCTGCAGCTAGCAGGGAATGTCAGCCAACAGGAGGGAAAGGGAAGGGGGGCGGATTTCGGGTGGTGGTGGAGGTGGGTTTGGAATGAAAGGATAAACACAAGAACCAAGGGAAGCAAGTTCACATCTTGAAACTTCATTCCTCCCACGCTCCAGCCTCCTGCTGTCTATCACACTGCAACAAACCTTCCCAAAATGATTCCCCAGCCTCAGGCACCCCTCCTTTGTATCGCCACCCACTCCCCTGTCCCTGCACTGCTGCAGTGAGGTGGTACAGACACAGTTCACCGCTGACCTGAACCATGAAAGGAAAGAACTGACACTTGTTTACAAAATCTGGCTCTGATGGAATGAGAAACTGCTCTCAACAGACACGTGGGATACAAAGAGCTTGAGAGATACTGAACTTGCTTTTTATTTCAGTGAGATTCCTCTGGTAAACAAAAACAGAAAACCCAAGAATACAGGAGAGAAACAATAGCTAAAGCCAGGAATCGTTCAGTGTCTCTGTGTGGGTGTTTTCATTCTCCCAGGGACTTCAAGGCCTGTCTCACCAGCATTCAAGTGCTCCTCTGCTTTCTGCATTATCTCACGAAAATCACTCAACAGCCCTTTAGTAGTCACAGCCCCACACATCTGGGGCCATAGGGGAACGAACAGAAATGGAGGAAGGTTTGAGGAAGAGGCCTGAAAACATATTTACAGTGATACAGTGGATTTTGAACAATTCTGTCCCTTCTTACACTTCCTCAACCCTCCGCTGCACAACATAGTGAACACCAAGAAGTGACAAAACGGGGACAAACGGAGAAAGTGTACTCTGACAAATGGCATTGTCATACAATGTATTATTACTCAAGAAAAACCAACAACAAACTGACACTGACAGAACAGCAGCTGTGAGCTGGCAGAGCACAATCTGCAGAAAATTATCAGAAAACAGTGGTTCGTTTTTCATATTGTGGTTTTCTCTAGAAAGGGAAGAACCAGCCAAAGTCATATCACAATTAACTTCCTGATCACATGCAGGACGAGATTTCAAGGAAAACCAACATCCCAAAAAATCTTTTGGTATCAGAGGTGGCACAATCAAGCACCAAATAAGCCTCATTTACATTTAAACAATTTCCAGGAGCCAACACAAAGACAAAGGTTTTCCTACATTAAGAAATTAAGTTACGTCAGGAAGGCAGAACCAAAGTGGTAATTTCTGAAAAACTTCAATTGTTACATACACACACAAAAAGCAACATCTAAATTGAAAAGGAACAAGAGACCCCTAAAGACATTTTGAGAGGCTGTTTCCTAAACTGAGGGTTCATGTCTAAAAGGTGGGAATAAGAAAAAAAGCTTCTGCACAAGTCATCCCTTCACCAGCTAAGAACATTTTCAATACAGTACCTACACCAATGACAATTCTGCTACACACTAACTGAAATTACAATTCATTTTTCTCTTCTGGAAGCCTCTTTCCACACATTTAACCTTTTCCTTTGCTGGAATATGTCTGTCATGTTTTGAGACTGAGGCTTCTCTGGCATTAGGAGCCAGACCAAGTAAAGCTGGTAGATTCAGGGCACATATTGGAAGCACTGAATTCAAACTAATGCATTGTCTTCTGACAAGCTGCGAGGTGGGAAGGAAGTTCTGAGATCCCCAGATACTAAGACTCTGCAAGTGACCCCACCTGACATACACTAACATCACTCCAGAAAAAAAAGCAACTCCAACAGGCCAAAGATAGAGATGAGAAACTCAGTCGGAGTTAAAATGTCTTAGAAGCTTTCTGAGTAACAGCTGTTGTTTCACATACTTGTCATTTTCACACACTTGAGCTACTTGACTCTGAAAAGCTCTTTACCACAGCCCTCTCCAAGGCAAGAGGATGTCATAGCTAGCTGAAATAAACACAAGGCTGGTGCAGGGAAGAGAACAAAAGTACCACAAACACAATTCAAAGTCCCACAGAAAGATGATTGTGCTAGAGGATTTTTGTTTCTTTAAGTTGTTTTTGGAAGGGCAGAGGTGAACTTCATTTCTAGTGACCCAGCACATTTGGGTCACTAACCCTTTAATCCATAGGCACTACAGTTGTAAAATCAGTGTTTGTGATTCTAAAGCAAGGGATTCTCAGACTCAGAGAAGCACTTGCTTTCTACTACATCACACCTACCCCTCGAAGCTCCCATTGGAACAACTTTGTATTTCATAGACTTGACCTGACAAATTTGTTGGACCGATTTCTTGTCCAGCACAAGCCTGGACAAGAGCCACCTCCAAAATCAATACACACAACAACCTTGTCTCCCAAAATTTCAGTTACTGTTTGAGTGAAAGGAGCAGAGGTGTACAGTGCTGCAGCTGCACACTAACAGGAGCAGCCTGAATCCGCCAGGCTCATGTACCACATACCCTCTCTGAGTTGGTTTGGGCAGATAGGGTGGAATGTTTTCAAGGAGGTGCTGTGCTTCTTTTAGATTTCTCTCAGCATTCTTCTGCATCTCCTGAAATGAATATGAGACTATATCAGAAATCCGAACCTACTAGCATCAGGCAAGTAAAATTAGGGCAATACTAAATTAATTTTCAGCTTTATTAAGAGGTGTCCTTTACCCTCTCCCCATCATCTTACCTCCTCACCCCATCATTTCCCCAGGGAAACTACTAAAGATACAAAGCAAGGAGTGTCTGTCCTTGCCCTCAGAATGTCAGAGAAATTTGAGCAGGCAAAAGGAACTTCAGCAATACACCCACAGCAAGGTCTGGTCAGGGGAATAGTGGTAGTGGAGATAAGATACTAAGGTAAACTCACCTACATTCCCGAAACAATGTGTCCACAAAAGTCTTAACAAATAAAGGCAGTGCACACACACAGTAGGATAATAGACAAATATTCTAAATGAATACTTTTCATAGCTATTGCAAAGATATGTAAGTAGAAATGCTCTTTAGATCACGGTATCTATTATGATAAAGACATGTTTTCAAGGCCAGTGAGAAAGACCTGCTTTTAATGGCCTTAAGCTGAAGGAAGGTAGACTTGGATTAGATATGAAGAATAAATTGTTCCCTGTGAGGGTCATGGGGCCCTGGCACAGGGTGCCCAGAGAAGCTGTGGCTGCCCTGGAAGTGTCCAAGGCCAGGCTGGATGGGGCTTGGAGCACCCTGGGACAGTGGAAGGTGTCCCTACCCATGGCAGGGGGTGGCACTGGATGAGCTTTAAGGTCCCTTCCAACTCAAACAATTCAGTAATTCTATGATTCTATACGTAAGCTTTGAAAAATACAATTTTAAATGTTCATTGTGCTGGAGAACTTAACAAACCATCAGCAAGCCTGTTCCAAGCCCCAGTTTCTCCTGTGAGCACATGCATCCAAACATCACCAAGGATCTAGGGGAAAAAACCCCTACATACATATCAAAGATTTCTTTGCATGTTTCAGTATTTTATGAACAGGAAAAGAAAAAAGATTACTTTCAGCAAATCCCTCAGTCTTTCTTGCGCTTTAACTTCAGCTTCCATTTTATTCAGGAGTTCATGTATAAGGAGCACCTCATTCCCTATTTCACGGAACGCAGCTTTGCGGTGTTCGTCTTCAGCTGTCAAAGAGCGAACATTAAGCTACAAAGCCTCCAAGAAAAACCAAAATCTGATGTTCCTCCCTTTCACAAGCAGTGATTATCTAACTCTCCGCTCCCCAGCCAGGAGAAGCAGCAAGACAAACTGACAGCCTTGTACTCTGCACAGCCAACAGAATTAATGGAATAATTTAATTTGGAAAAGCTCTTTAAGACCAGGTCCAGCTATTCCCCCAGAGCACTGTCAAGGCCACCACTAACCTGTGTCCCAAATGTCACAACCACATGGCTTTTTAATCCCTCCAGGGATCGGGACTCCAACACCTCCCTGGGCAGCCCCTTCCAATGCCTAACCACCCTTTCCTCCCCATGTCCACCCTGAGCCTCCCCTGGCCCAGCCTGAGGCCGTTCCCTCTCCTCCTGTCCCTGTTCCCTGGGAGCAGAGCCCGACCCCCCCGGCTGCCCCCTCCTGTCAGGGAGTTGTGCAGAGCCACAAGGTCCCCCCTGAGCCTCCTTTGCTCCAGCCTGAGCCCCTTTCCCAGCTCTCTCAGCTGCTCCTGAGGCTCCAAACCCTTCCCTTTCCAGCCTTTCTTGGAATGAAGTGCAAACAAAACCCCACTGTTGCTCTTGTTTACCCATGTTTCTCAGTAGAATACACTTTTTAATATTTGAAATCTTCTCATTGATGTGGCGGCATAAATCTTCCAGGTCTGGGGTTGCCATATCCTCCATCATCACGCTAAGGGGGAACAAAAATGAAGGCAGAAATTTAACAAAGACCCAAGCTGCAAATACTGTGCACGAAAGAAGAATTTTTGGAAGGTCCCTGATCTGTCAAAGAAGCAAAGGGGATACAAATGAAACAGTAAATTGAGTAATTCTTTTTTATCTTACTAAATTGAAGGCCAGAAAGGAAGCATAAAGGGACTGGCACTAGACAAGCCAATACATTTCCCAGAACTCTGGAGATAAATGCAGTGTGATATCAGTGCAGCGATTCCTCATGAGGCCGGGAGCATCCTTATTGTATTGAAGTGTCCACTAAAAAAAGGAGTTGGAAATTTACTGCAAAACGTAAGAAATATATGGTTTATATAAGCCAGTTTTAGAAGGCTCTCTCAGGGAGATTACATCAGATGACTGATGTTTGAAGAGGTGTTTTTTAAAAAACGTAATTAAGCAAAAAAAAATAGTGCTAACAGAAGTTAGCGAAGTCTGGAGGCACCAAAAAGAGCGTTATATATCGACTACTATATAGTCTATAATAATAGATTTATTAACCCTATTATAGACAGGAATTGATTAAAACAAAAAATTATACAACGTGACAAACCCCCCCGCATTTAACACGGTGGACCGGCAGTGAGCGCTCACACAGCTCCCTCCGGCGGCTCACACTTGGAAACTTTTAAAAAAATCTTTATTTCGCTTTTGGCTTAAAATACTATCAATTATTAAACCCATTCTTTGAGACGTGCCGCCTTGCCCACCCTCCATAGCTGCGCGGAACCAGCACACCCCGAGGCGGACCGGGATACCCTGAGGGGAC
>VWZT01014435.1:5663-16532 GCA_013397055.1 Pachycephala philippinensis
CCGCGGGGCCCCCGGCTGCCTCTCCCCCCCCAGCCGGTGCCGCTCTCCGGGTGCTCCCCGCGGGTGCAGACGTGCGGATTGTCCCGCGGGACGTGGGAGGAAGGGCCTTGTGCGGGGACCCTCGCGGGTGGCAGAGGGTGCGGGGGGACCCCCGCGGGTGGCAGTGAGTGCGCGGGGACCCCCGCGGGTGGCAGAGGGTNAGACCGTGGCCCCGGGGAGGGTGGCAGGTGCCAACACCTCTGCCAGGAATCTCCCTGCCTTCGTCGGCAAAGTCGGTTACTCAAAGTTTCCGATGGGGCTGACGCCTTCTGACGAAAGGGAGCGGAGCCCTTCCCCTGCTGCGCGCCCACCGCCTCCCGCTGCCCGGCGAGGGGCGGGGGGCAACACCTCGACCCTTTGATTGCCCAGACCCCCAGGCCTTCAAGCTGCCACAGTTGTGGGTGGCAATGCCCAGATTCCGTCTGCACTCCGGGGCCAGCGGCCAGTTTGGCTCCGGGGACAGGTGGGAACCTGCCTGGGGCTGTCCGGGTGCTGGAACCGCACCGGCGCTGGTGTCCGCGGCCGTCTCAGCTCTGGGACACGCAGGGACCTGCCTGGGGCTCTCCAGACACCGGAGCCACACCGCTGCTGTGCCCACGTCACGGCCGCGCTGAGCCCAGCTCCTTCCGAGGGCAGCACAGCCGGTGCCATCCCGCCCGGCATCTCTCTGCCAGGAAAGCGCTGCGGGGCCAGGAGCAGCTTTCCCGGCCCCAGGAGCGGGGCGGGCAGAGCTGGTGGGAGGTGCTGCCCGCCCCGCAGGTGTTTTGCATGTGCACAGCGCAGGGATGCCCATCACCGGCACGCGTGGGCGTGGGCAGCCGGTGCGAGCCCGAGGGCCAGAGGCGACAGCCCTGCGAGGCGGGGTCGCTGCCAGCCCACAGCGCAGGACAGAACCACTGCCCCGGCCCGCAGCCAGCAGCCGGACCCCTCGCCCTCCCCCCAGGACCCCCTTTCCCCCAGGCAGAGACCCCCGAGTCCTCCTCCCCTGTCCCAGTCCCGCCCGGAGGCAGGCGCAGCCCCGGGGCCTCCGCCCGTCCGCACCTCTTGGCGCCGGAGCCGGGCGCGATCCCGATTCTGCAAACACAAACAGCGCTGCCTGGGCAGATCCGAGCCGCACTGACATCACCGGGCGGAGGGAGCCGGCTCCTGTCGAGACCTTTCCCCGGGCCGGGCAGCGAGCCCAGAGCGCGGCTGGGACACAGGAGCGAGAGTAAGGAAAAGGTGCCGGCGGGGCCGAGGGGCACGGAATGAGCTGGAGGGACACGTGGGGACGAAGCCAGGTGCACGGAGCCCCCTTGGAGAGGCTGCTCCTGGGGTGGGCAGGGCCCGGGCACAGCACCCGCTGGCACCGTCGTGGTGCTTTTCGCTCCCAGCACTTGTTTGCGCGGGTGGAGCCGGGGAGGACGCGGGTCTGTGAGCTCCAGGCAGTGGGACAGAGCTGCTCCACACTGTCCCCACTCGCTGTGACCTCTGAGGGAGGGTCAGCGTGGCACCGGCTCTCCCTGGGGTTCTGTGTGGCGAATACCTCGAGGCAGCCCGGGCCTGGCTGTGTCCAGAGATGCCGGTGGGCCGCACCATGACCGCCCTGCTGGGCTGCAGGAGCTTGGGGAGCCGCGTCTCCTTGGTCCTCCACAGCCCTTCGTGCTCGGCCCGTGGCCTCACCCGGCCCTGACAGACCCCGCTCGGCACCGGGGCTGGGGCTCTGCCTTCGGGGATGGCGTTCACCAGGGAATAACCCATCGGAGCTGCCCCCTCGCTCCCCAACCCCGCTCCAAGCCCGCAGCCTGCTGCTGCAGGGCGTCCTCCCGCAGGGCTCTGGCACAGACGCTGTGGAGGCTGCGGGCAGGGAGGCTCCTCGGCCGCCGTGTGCCGCGGCCGCAGCCCGGAGGCGGTGGCTGACCGCAGCTCCCAGAGCTCGGCACGCCCGGGCTCGGCCACAAGCGCCCTCCGGCCTCCCGCTGCCCAGTGCCGCGGCTGTGGCAGATCCAAGCTGTCAGGATCCAGTTATTGAAGTTATTAGGAATGCCTGTGCTCGAATTGAGGTGCAAACGAGGCCATGTGCCAAAATCAACAGTACGGGTTTTATTTGATAGTAAACATGAGAGAGAGAGAGAAATAGAAAGTGGGTGGGGGGGACAGAAAGAGAGTGACAGAGACAGAATAAGAAAAAGATCACCATCCGTGGATCCCAACGATGCTCTGTTGATCCTCTCCAGCTGCTCTTCTTGGCGGTGAAGGTCCCCCCAAAAAGCAGAGAGTCCGAAGGGTTAATGTAGCTCAGGCCAGGTAGGAGAGCCCAGGCACCTCCCTGGGCGGGGGCGGGATTTGCCACTGTCTCTGACACACACTCCGCGTTTGTCGCATCCCTGCGGTGCAAGGCTTCGGGAATGACTCCGGGGGCACCTCGGGGGGTCTTTGATGGATTAAGGCGCCCCCTCAGCTGCTCCTCCCGTGAACGTCCCGCGGGTGTGACCGTCCCGGGGCTGGGGGTTCCACAGCGGGGGCAGTTCGTGTGAGGGAGGATGGGTTCAGTGCCCCCGAGCAGAGGTTACACACACCCAAACCTCCTCCCCCCGCCTCGGCTGGGGGGCAAATCTGTGCAAAACAGCTCCCAGAAAAATGGGTCTGTGGGCTATGGCCTCCCCTACGCCAAAGAAAGCCAGAGATGATTCTCAGCATGGCTGCTGGGGTTGGCTCACATTCTTTTCCTTGTTTACTTCTCCCCGGGCCTGAGACGGCTGAAGAATCCGTTTCTCTTTATCTAATCTCAGCAGACTTTCAGTCCAAAGTTCCAGCCAGGCATTCTTTAGGGCGGGGGGCTTCGATGGCTCCTTCACTCGGTTTTGCTTCAATGAGCAAAACTTTATCTCGGAGTTTGAGGCCTGAACTGTTTCAGTCTCTGACAGGAGCGCATCCCGAAGCTTTCCAAGCGGGAGGGAGGGTTTGGATCAGGTGTAATCTCACCCTGAGGTAGCCCTGGGGACTCTGCCTGGTGGCCGCTGCTCACTGGGATGGAGCCTCTGCCTTCCCTGCATTGCTTGGGCAGGGTGAGGGGGGGAGCAGAAGGAGAGGGGGGTTCGTGTGGCCCCCGCAGCGGGAGCACCGGGACCTGCGTGCCAGCAACCCCAAAATCACAGAATCGTGGAATGGTTTGGGTGGAGAGGGACCTTAAATCCCATCCGGTCCCACCCTGTGACATGGGCAGGGACACCTTCCCCTATCCCAGGCTGCTCCAAGCACTGTCCAACCTGGCCTGGAAAACTTCCAGGGATCCAGGGGCAGCCACAGCTTCTCTGGGCACCTGTGCCGGGGCCTCCCCACCCTCACAGGGAACAATTCCTTCCCAAAATCCCATCCAGCCCTGTTCTCTGGCAGTGAGAGCCATTCCCTGTGTCCTGTCCCTTCATCCCTTGTCCCCAGTCCCTCTCCAGCTCTCCTGGAGCCCCTTTAGGCCCTGGAAGGGNGCTGCCCACACTGGGGGCTCAGCCCAGGGCACGGGGGGTTTGGGAATCCCAGTGGCCAGAGCATGTGGAGCTTCTCACCTCCTCGAGTTTGGCCAGATCCCTCAGGATGGCACATCAGGTTTAGACACGCTCAGCCTTTGGCTGTCGCTTCCTCCTGCCTGAGAATATTTACGTTTCTGGTTTTCACACAAACCATAAAGAAGCTGATTCTCACTGAGCTTTCCCACTCTCCCCTCTCTCTCCAGAGTCCCGAGAGCTGCGGAAGGCGTGCAGCGGGAGGATGGAGAGCAAGCCAGCAGTGAATGGCCGCGCTGTTCCCGGCTCTCCCGGGGAAGTCGTGCCAGGGACAAACCACTTGTGCCAGGAGATGATGCCGTGCAAACAGCAAAAAGCAGCTGGCAGGGATGCGGCGGGCCCGGATGCGCCCAGGGAGCCCTCGGAGACAGCTGGCAGCATCGCAGGCGTGTACGTGGAGGCTTCAAAGAGGATAATGAGCTTTTATGAGGCCACCAGAGAGCATCTCCTGAGCCTGGATGTGGCCCTGTCCCTCCTCGAGGCTCAGGCAGCCACGGGCTCCATCTCCGACCCGCTGGGGAAGCGCCGTGTGCCCGTGGCAGAGGCTGTGCGGATGGGGCTGGTGGGGCTGGAGCTGAAGGAGAGGCTGCTCTCGGCAGACAGAGCTGCTACTGGCTTTGTGGACCCCTACACGGAAGAGAAAATCCCCCTCTACCAGGCGATCCAGAAGGAGCTGGTGGGGAGGGAGCAGGGAATCCGCCTGCTCCAGGCCCAGATGGCGACGGGAGGCATCATCGACCCGGCCACCGGCGGCCGGCTCCCGGCGGATGTGGCCTGTGAGAGGGGATATTTGGATGAAGAAATGAGCCAGCTCGTCTCTGACCCCAGCAACGAGGACAGCAAAGGGTTCCTGGACCCCAGCACCATGGAGAAGGTCTCTTATTCGGAGCTTAGGAAGAGGTGTGTTGTGGATCCAGCCTCAGGCTTCCTCCTCTTGCCACTGCAAATCACCTTCCCGGGGCTGGGAGGCAGGGTGAGCAGCAGGGACCTGATGGACTCGGGCATCATCAGCGCCGACGTGTTCCGAGGCCTCGAGGAGGGCAGCATCTCTGCGCAGGAGGTGGCAGAGAACGACATCGTCCAGCACTTCCTGCGGGGGACACGGAGCGTGGCTGGTGTGGTCCTGCCTTCCGGGGAGCAGAAAAGCCTTTACCAGGCACTGAGGGAGCACCTCCTCGTGCCCGGGGCCGCTCTCATGCTCCTGCAAGTCCAGGCCTCCACCGGCAGCCTGACAGACCCCCTAAAGAACAAAAGCTACTCCGTGGATGAGGCTGTCAGGGTCGGTCTCATCGGCCCAGAGCTTTACGAGAAACTGTCTTCAGCTGAGAAAACCCTCACTGGATACAGGGACCCCTCCACCGGGGAAATGCTCTCCCTGTTCCAAGCCATCAGGAAGGGCTTTGTTCCCAGGGATCACGGCCTGTGCCTCCTGGAGGCTCAGGTGGCCACGGGGGGTGTGATCGCTCCAGGCAGGCACCTCCGTGTCCCCATGGAGACAGCTTGCGAGTGGGGCTGCCTGGACGAGGCCACCCGACAGCTCCTGTCCAGCCCTCCTGACCACGTCAAGGGCTTCTTCGACCCCGGCTCCAAGGAGAAGCTGAGCTACGCGGAGCTGCTGCAGCGCTGCGTCACCGACCCCAGCACGGGGCTCCTGCTGCTGCCCCTCGCTGGGGACGGCAGCCAAGGATCCCAGGGAACGCTCCCCTTCTTGGACCGCAGGTCCCAGACAGCTCTGGAAAACACACAGGTACCCATTGCTGCAGGGAAGTTCAAGGGCAAGGCGGTGTCTCTCTGGAAGCTGCTCTTCTCTGACTACATCCAGAGTGAGCAAAGAGCCGTGCTCGCCCAGCAGTTCCTGGCAGGAACGCTCTCCCTAGAAGGATTGGGAGAGGCCCTCAGAGCTGCTGTCGAGGAAAAGGCTGCCACTGCTAATGTCACCTTCAAGGGCCTGAGGGACCAGGTGACGGCTGACCAGCTCCTGAGCTCAGAAATCATCAACAAGGACTTGTTCAAGAAGCTCAAGGAGGGAGAAACGTCGGCCAAGGAAGTGGTCAGCATGGACACGGTCAGGAAGTACCTGCAGGGCACAGGGAGCATCGGCGGGCTGCTGCTCCCCGACTCCCAGGAGAAGATCAGCATTTACCAGGCAAAGCGCAAGGGACTCCTGAGGCCGGGAACGTCTCTGATCCTCCTGGAGGCCCAGGCGGCCACGGGGTTTGTCATTGACCCAGCTGCCAACAAGAGGTATTCCGTGGACGAGGCTTTGCGAGCAAACGTCATCGGCCCAGACGTTTATGACAAGCTGCTGGCTGCGGAGAAATCTGTCACTGGCTACCGAGATCCTTACTCAGGGGGTAAGATCTCCCTGTTCCAGGCCATGCAGAAGGAGCTGATCGTCAGGGACCACGGCATCCGCCTGCTCGAGGCCCAGATCGCCACTGGCGGCATCATCGACCCCGTCAACAGCCACCGCATCCCCGTGGAGGTGGCCTACAAGCGTGGCTACTTTGACAAGAAGATGAATTTAATCCTCTCCGACCCCAGTGATGACACCAAGGGCTTCTTCGACCCCAACACGCACGAGAACCTGACGTACCTGCAGCTGAAGGAGAAATGCATCACCGAGCCCTCCACCGGGCTCTGCCTGCTCCCCCTGAACAGCAGGAAGCGGCAGTTCATCGACGAGGCCACCAGGCAGGTGTTCAGGAACTCCTGGCTGCCCGTCAGGTTTGGGCGCTTGCGGGGGGAGAAGGTCTCCGTGTGGGACCTGCTGAACTCCGAGTACTTCAGCGAGGGGAGGCGCCGGGAGATTTTCAACCACTTCCAGCTGAGGAAGCTCAGCCTGGAGCAAATCCGGCTCATGCTGGAGGAGGAGATGAAGAAATGGGCCCCCATCAAGTTCCCGGCCATGAGGGGCAATGTCAGCGCCTATCACCTGATGGAAACGGGTGTCATCGACAGGGCCCTGCTGGAGCGGGTGCTGGAGGGCTCCGTCACCCCGGAGCAGGTGCTGCACATGGAATCTGTCAGGAAGTACCTCTACGGCTCGGGCAGCATCGGGGGCATCGTGCTCCAGCCGTCCAACCAGAGAATGAGCATTTACGAGGCCATGAAGCAGAACATCGTGGTGCCAGGAGTAGCCCTGCCCCTGCTGGAGGCCCAGGCCGCCACGGGCTTCATCATCGACCCCGTGAGCAACCAGAAGTTCCGTGTGGATGAGGCCGTCAGGGAGGGGGTCATTGGGCCGGACGTCCACGAGAAGCTGCAGCACGCCGAAGGGGCCGTGACGGGCTACAAAGACCCTTTCACGGGCAAGAAGATCCCCCTTTTCCAGGCGATGAAGAAGGGCCTGATCGCGGACAAGCAGGCCATGCAGCTCATGGAGGTGCAGATGGCCACAGGAGGCATCATTGACCCGACGTGTGGCCACTACATCCCCCTGGAGTCGGCCCAGCAGCGAGGGTGCCTGGATGAGGACACGAGCAAGGCCCTGTCCCAGCCCAGCGATGACCACAGAGCCTTCTGCCTCCCGGACAGCAAAGAGAGCGTGACCTACGCTGAGCTCATCCAGCACTGCCAGAAGGACGACGTCTCCGGCTTCCACCTGCTGCCTCTGGCACAGACGGCTGCTCCTGCCTACACCGATGAGCAAATCCAACGGATTTTCAAGGAAACCATGGTGAAGGAAAAAGGAGTCTCCCTCTGGGAGCTCGTGCACTCGGGGTATTTCACCGAGGAGCAGAGGAGCGACTTCAGGGAGAGGTTCCGCTCAGAGGAGCTGTCGCTGGAGCAGCTGGTGGCTCTCGTGCTCAGGCTGGTGGCGGAGATGGAGATGAAAGCCAGGACCCAGATCTCCCTGGAGGGCCTGAGGGGCAGCGTCCCTGTGGTCTGGCTGCTGGACACGGGCATCATTTCCGAGAGGACGTTTGAAGAGCTGGCTCAGGGTGTAAAAACTCCTGAAGAAGTGGCTGCAATGGAGAGCGTAAAGAGGTACTTGCAGGGCACAGGCAGCATTGCTGGGGTCTTCATAGAGGCATCCAAACAGAAGATGAGCTTCTATGACGCCATGAAAAACAATCTCCTCCTCCCTGGGGCTGCTCTGAGGCTGCTCGAGGCTCAGGCAGCCACGGGGTACCTGACTGACCCTGCCACAAACCGGAGGCTCAGCGTGAGGGACGCCGTGAGAGCGGCTGTTGTTGGAGAGGAGCTCAGCGAGAAACTGCTTCTGGCTGAGAGGGCTGTGACGGGCTACACAGACCCCTACACCGGCAGCTCCATCTCCCTGTGCCAGGCGCTCAGGAAGGAGCTCATCCCCCTGGCAGAGGCCGTGCCCTTGCTGGAGGCGCAGCTGGCCACGGGAGGGGTCGTGGATCCCATCCACCACCTCCACCTGCCGCTCCAGGCCGCCTGCAGGTACGGCTTCTACGACGAGGACCTGAACCAAACCCTCTCTCGGCTGGATGACAGCACCAGGATCTTTTTCGACCCGAACACCAAGGAGAACGTGACCTACCAGCAGCTGAAGGAGCGGTGCGTCCGTGAGGCCGAGTCGGGTCTGTGGCTGCTCCCGCTGTCCGAAGAGGCGATGTTCTGCGTGGATGAGCAGACCATGAAGGTGCTGAAATCTGTGACTGTTTGTGTCAACGTGGGGCGGTTCAAGGGACAGACCGTGTCTGTCTGGGACCTCCTCAACTCTGAGTACTTCTCAGACAGCAAGAGAAGAGAGCTGGTGCAAAAGTACAAAGATGAGAAGACTGAAGTGCTGCAGGAAATCACAACAATTGTCACCAAAATCATCCAAGAGACCGAGGCACAAGGCAAGAAGTTTGCATTCCAGGGCCTGCGGAAAAGAGTGTCCGCCAGCGACCTCTTCCAGTCCCAGCTGATAGACAAAAAAACCCTCGATGAGCTCAACCAGGGGAAGAAAACAGTCAAAGAAGTCACTGAAATGGAGTCTGTCCGCAGGTACCTGGAGGGCAGTAATTTCATAGCAGGGGTCCTCATCCAGCCAAGCAATGAGAAGATGAGCATCTACCAGGCCATGTGGAAGGGCATCCTGAGGCCAGGGACCGCCCTGGTGCTGCTGGAGGCACAGGCGGCCACCGGCTACATCATCGACCCCGAGAAAAACAAGAAGTTTTCAGTGGAGGACGCACTAGAGGTGGGTCTGATTGGAGGGGAGATTTTTGAAAAGCTGCTCTGTGCGGAGAGAGCCGTGACGGGCTACACTGACCCCTACACCAAAGCCCCCATGTCCCTGTTCGAGGCCATGAACCAAGGGCTGATTGTGAAGAGCCACGGCATCCGGCTGCTCGAGGCCCAGATCGCCACCGGCGGCATCATCGACCCCGTGCACAGCCACCGCGTCCCCGTGGAGGTGGCCTACAAGCGTGGCTACTTCAACGAGGAGATGAACCAGATCCTCTCCGACCCCGGCGATGACACCAAGGGCTTCTTCGACCCCAACACCCACGAGAACCTCACCTATATGCAGCTCCTGGAGAGATGTGTCCAAGACCCAGAGACCGGGTTGTACATGCTGCAAGTTGTAAAGGAGGGAGGAAAGTACTTCTACATCGATGAGTCCACAAAACAGGCTTTGCGCTCAAAGCCCCTCCAAGTGAAAGTTGGGAAGTTTAAGGACCAAACCGTTTCTGTCTGGGAAGTCCTCTGCTCTCACTACATCTCAGAGCAGAAAAGGAAAGAGCTGGTGATGCAGTACAAAAGCAAAACCCTAACGCTGGAAGACCTGATATCCCTCATCCTAAAAATCATCGAGGACACAGAGCGAAGAGGAGAAGCCCTCAAGGTCAAGGGGCTGCGGGGGGAGGTGTCGGTATCAGAATTGTTCAACTCTGAGATAATTGACAAGAAGACTCTGGATCAGCTGCAGGATGGGAGTCTGACACTCGCCAGCCTCACCAAGAGGGACACCATCCAGAGGTACCTGGACGGCACCGGGTGCATCTCCGGGGTTCTCCTCCCACTGAGGAAAGAGAAGATGAGCATCTACCAGGCTCTGCAGAAGGGCCTCCTCACGGAGCAATGTGCACTGGGGCTGCTGGAGGCGCAGGCAGCCACCGGCTTCCTCACTGACCCCCAGAACAACCAGAAGCTCTCTGTGGACGAGGCCATCTCGTCCGGGCTGGTGGGCAGCGAGCTGCGCGAGCCGCTGCTGTCGGCAGAGAAAGCTGTGACTGGATACACAGATCCTCAAACAGGAAATAAAATATCCCTCTTCCAGGCTGTGAGACAGAAGATCATAGTCAGGGATCACGGCATCCGCCTGCTCGAGGCCCAGCTTGCCACTGGTGGCATCATCGACCCCGTGCACAGCCACCGTGTCCCCGTGGAGGTGGCCTACAAGCGTGGGCACCTGGACGAGGACACGTTCCTCCTGCTTTCGGACCCAGACCACGGCAGCAAGGGCTTTATAGATCCAAACACTCACGAGAAGATCAGTTACAGCCAGCTCCTGCAGCGGTGTGCCAAAGACGGGGAGAGCGGCTCGTACCTGCTGCAGGTCCTGGAAAAGGAAGGTGACTATTTCTACATTGATGAGCAAACGAAAAATGCCCTGCTGTGTACAAAGGTCCAGGTGCCCGTGGGAAAGTACAAGGGACAAGTGTTATCGCTCTGGGAACTTCTCTGCTCCGAGTACATCACAGAGGAGAAAAGAAAAGAACTGGTGAAGAAATACAAACTGGAATCCCAACACATTGTGCAAGGAATCATTGAGACAATACTGAAGATCATTAGAGAAAAAGAAGAGGGCAGGAGCGATGTCTGGTTCCAGGGAATCCGACAGCAAATTACAGCATCAGAACTGCTCAGTGCACAGATAATTACAGAGGAAACAATGGAGAAACTCCATGAGGGAAAAGAGACGGCACAAGAAATAGCACAAATGGACAGTGTGAGGAGGTACCTTGAGGGAACTGGAAGCATCGCCGGCGTGCTGGTGCCCTCCAAGGCTGAGCCCGGCAGGATGGAGAAGATGAGCATCTACCAGGCCATGTGGAAGGGCATCCTGCGGCAGGGGACGGCGCTGGTGCTGCTGGAGGCGCAGGCGGCCACCGGCTACATCATTGACCCAGTCAAGAACCAGAAGCTCTCCGTGGACGAGGCCGTGTCCTCTGGGCTGGTGGGCAGTGAACTACAAAACAAACTTCTCAGTGCCGAGAGAGCTGTGACAGGCTACACCCACCCCTACACGGGACAGAAGATGTCGTTATTCCAAGCCATGAAGCAGGAGCTGATTGTCAGGCATCACGGCATCCGGCTGCTCGAG
>VWZT01014449.1:0-30917 GCA_013397055.1 Pachycephala philippinensis
TATTTCATCTTCCCCAACAGGCAAGTTTACATATCTATATGATCAGCAGCCAGACTTTCCAGATCTTCTTTTGGAATAAATCAGATACCATTAATGTGGTTCAGGGATGGTCATATCCTACAAAATGCACAAGGTCCAGTAATTTGTAATATAACACTTGATATTAAAATCTCAGAAAAGTACAGCACTGTGCTGTACTGTGCTTTCACTTCATGAAAATATGGTTCAGCTAGGGACCTTAGACTGCTGAAAATTGGTCTTTAAATCAATCTGATTATAAGTCATTTAGAAGGCTCAGTTCCACTTTCAGAGTCAGCTGGAACCTTAGCACTGACTGCAGTGAGACCACAATCTATCAGCAAGTCAGTATTAAAAAGCAAGTAACCAAAGCACTATTTTTAACATCTAATACTTGATTTAAAGAATGGAGACCAGCATGTGAAAGAAATGAGAACAAGATATGTGTGCAAAAGTGTAAGAGAGTCAGAGATATAATTACCAATAAGAAAAAAGCCATAGGTTTCTGGAGGTGATATTAATGAGAGAAATGAGAAGAGAATCTCCATATTTTGCCAGTGGAAAAATACAGTGATTTTCTAATGGTGGATGTTGAAACCCTATCATCACCAAGTGGATTTAAGATAAAACACCTCCACACAGAGGATAATCTCAGTTGTGTCAGGCTGGGGGATGGTATAGATTCTCTATTCAATACTTCAGCTCCTGCATTCTGCCATTCTGTCTATCAAACCCGTTCACTTCCCTCTTTTGTGAGATATATAATCATTCCATTGTACCGTGCACTGCTAATCTCTTGCTGCAATTTCTGAAATCTGTGAAATCACTTTTTATGCAGTTTATATTTCAAATCTCTTCAGGGTAGATTTGTGGCTCCGTATAAGTCTTTTTCCCTTGTACGAAATGTATCAAAAAACAAGATGCAGTCACAAAATGTTCCCTTTACTGGATGACTGTACATGTTCATTTGATTTTTATCTTTCTGAAGACAAACGTATCATCACATTCTCCCAGGAACTTGTAGTGAAAAACTTGAAATGCTTTCTTTGCATTTTTATGAAAGTTATGATAACATTCCTGTGACTGAAACACGGCTCTGCCTTATAAAATAGATTAAATACAATGTTCTTCACGCTTAGCAAGATGTATTAGCAAGATGTATTAGTAGGCATGAATAAATAATCTCAACAACCTGTGCTATAGGATTCATGCAGCGGCTTGTCCCGTTGTTGTATCCATACCCTAAGCTGCAACCTACCAAAGGGAGAATTTAATATAAGCCTATTACTTCTGAAGTTTGTTGATTTTACACAAGAGCCCTCCCCCAAACAGAAAAAAAAAAAAGGGGGAAAAAAAAAGGAAACAAAACAAAAAAACACCAAACAACCAACACTATTACACTATTTTCACTTCCTATTAGATGCATACCCAGAGCAAAACAGACAAAAGACCTACTGCACGTGAATTGTTCGCTTTTGTGAAGATGCCCATGGGTGATGGTATCAACTATCACAGAGTTCTTTGATGTATTGTGTGGACATTTCTCAAATACTTTAGACTCTTCCCCAAAATGCCTTGAAAAAAATCCAGTTCTACTGAGAAGGAGAGAGGCTAAGACCCTTTTGCATCATGTTCTTGTTGATTCTCCTGAGAAGCAATTGAGTTTTGAGTGTTTGGACTTGCACAACTTCCCTAATATGAGAATTGCTACACATCTGAAGTAGATCTCAGACATCCTAATTATAGCTCTGTCTGAGCCAAAACCTCCTCCTCCTCAGGCTTCACAAAGCCCTTGAGTGTAGCTGTGTCATAGATTCCATTATAGATATGGACAGAAAGTGGATTTACCTCCATTTATGATTTCTGTAGACTTAAAGGAATGGATGATGAAGATAAGTCAAATGTGGACTTTGAACAGTTTTATTTTTCCAACAATATGCTTATCATGTATTATATGATGTGGTATTTTAGGGCATTTCTATTACATATCAGTTTCCAAACGTCTCATTCTAGGTTGTTATTTCTTTGATGATTTCTGTATCGTGCTCTTCAAGCCCTTTTGGGGGATTCAGACACTACCAGTATTGACAATTACTTAATGTTTGTCTCAGATGCTTAGGTTACATCATAAAAAGAATAAACGATCTGTAAAACAAAAGCCATCGCTGTTTTATTTCTTCTGTTTCTGGACATCAACTGATTAAAAAGCCTAATGTACTATGTCTACATAGTGGACACCTACTAGATGCATATAAGGTGCAAAATCTTACAACTGACAGGGTATTTTGAATTGTCTGCAGTGTCCTGCTTTGAAATTGAACCTGTCCTAACTATTTGCTCCAAGTGGAAAATGCACTTACTTATCCCAGTCACTAAGAAGGAAATTCTGAGCCTTTAATCCCGTTTAACTCACCAGACCAAGTTATCATGACGTAGGAGTGACCATCATTGTGAACATTTTATTCACTACCAGTTCCTCTTTGACAGAGAAAACAAAACCTTTTTTTTTTTGTTAAATATACTTTATAGTAGACCATATCCTCTTAAGAGACTTTGTTAATGAGGGTAGGGACGGAATTATATGTACAAAGCTTTGTTAGTGGGGTCAGTAGTTGATGTATACCTTACAATCAAAATTACTTTAGCAGTAAACAAAGTGGGAGGAGAGAAAGAAGAAAAAGACTCCTCTCCTGCATAGCTAAGACCAACAAACCACTTCTCCTTATTTCCATTTGGGAAAAGCAATGACAAGGTCACAGGTGAATGAGTGTCACCCTCTGGGCAGTCTCTCCAGCACCAGCAGGTTAATGCAGTGTCAAAGCATCATCATGCTTGTCCCCCTGGCACTTTGTATTTTCCACCAGGACATCTCCAGATCCTATGGACTGTTCCCATTCTTGATGCTCTCTATGCTGCCTGGAATATGCTTTGTTAGACAGAGGCATTGCACACAGATTGGCTGCTAAGTTTTTCTGCATGTGTTTCACTGGATAATCACAACCAAGTTTATAGATGACCACAGCCTGCCTCGCTATGCTCTGAGTCTTCTTAACACACATATATTTAAACCATAAGACAGGGTTTAGAAAAGGAGCAAGAGAAGTGATTTAATGTGCGTGTGGCTGTTGCACCCAATGAGAACATGCCAAAAGATCTGTATCTGGGCTTCTGTGTGCAAAGCCTTGAGGAAAACCATGTAATATTGCACTGTCAGCTCTGGAAAACCTTGCCACAAAAGCCCAGATGAACAGGGACAGCCAGCTGACACTGTGGAACGTGATCCTGAACAATGTCTGGCTTCATAGGCTGGGATTCCTGAGGGGAAGCTATGACTCTAAGATACCCATCTTTGTACTGAGTTTCAACAGTTCTCACTATATTTAATTTGCTATGTAACAGAACATTAATTATTCGTGGGATTTGTTCTATTCAGTCGTATAATTTTTGCCCTTACAAGTTTTTATTTAAAAACTTTTAAAAAAGCAACCTAGCAAATTTTCAAAATGGTCATTTCAAACAAAGCTTCTATAACTAATATGAGAAACTGCAGAAAATTACAGTAATATTTTAAATCCCTCAACAATTTTTCACAGGAAACCTAGAAGATCAGCTTTAATTTAACTGACATATTTGATATGCTAGCAATGAATTTTTGCAAAAGGTACTAACAGATTTATGGTTTTAATCTATGTACAGAGAGTGCTTTATGGAAATCGCACAAATTGTGGGCTACTCCTAAAAACATGCCTCGCAATTGTAAATTTAAAAGAAATCAAATGCATAAAACCCTGCTCTGTTTCATCTTTTTATATGAAAATTAGCATGAGAATGAAACCAAAAACACTGGATGTTGGTGATATGACGAAAAGCAATCTTAAATCATCTAAAATTGCATTGAAAGAAGCTATTTGTTCTTTGTTGCTTTTTCTTGCTTGCTTATTATTCTTAGTATTCTTTTACAGAAGGTTCGAGGTGTCCAATCAGAGGGACAAGTGCAAAACAGTTGACTAATCCAGAAATACATTAATGAATCAAAATGAAAGGGTTGAATTAACTATTAGTAAAAAAAAAAAAAANNNNAAAAAAAAAAAAAACCAAAACAACTTTCCTGTTATGAAGAAGTTCAAGTTTTGCTAAAGGAACATTCTGGAGAGGCACAGATATCCATGTGAGATTCAAGCAGATGTTTGGTGATAGGTTTTGAACAGAACAATTTTTTTCAGCGGGTTTTAGTGGTTGTTTCAATATTTACTCAATGGTTACTCTCTAGGTAAAAATACTATTGTGCAATTTTTGAGTGCATTTTGGGATCATCATGAATCAGAAATAACAAACACGCACTGAAGTTCCCAGAGCAAGTAGCTGCTACCAGGACCAGTAAGTACAAAGTCACCAAAATATGTCCTAAATCCACAAACGTAGAAAGTTTAATCCCAGGAGAATTACAGTTGCTTTAAATACAGGAAAGAAAGTGGTGTGTCCCTCTTCCCACCTCTCTTTCAGATCTATCACAGAATCATATAATGGCCAAGGGATATTCCATACCATAGAATGCCCAGTAACTGGGGCAGTTACTCAGAAGGGGGCTGATCATGGTTTGGGTATGGGCTGGGTGGTGAGCAATTACATTGTCCATCACTTGGTTCTCTTGGGTTCTGTTACTCTATTATTATTATGATTATTATTGTTATTATTACATTACTATTATTATTATTATTACTATTATTTTCAATTATTAAGTCATTCTCATCTCAGCCCATAAGTTCTATCTTTTCTTTCTGATTCTCCTTCCGATTTTGGGAGTAAGGGGAGTGAATGAGTGATGCCTCAGTCAGTAGCTGGGGTTAAACCATGACAAACAGTAAAAACCCCAGACACAAACCAGACCTAAAGGTTTTCAGTCCCAGTACACATGAAGAGGAGCATAAGACAGTTAAGTACCCATAGTAATGTTAAATTAAGGTGAAACTAGATTTAAATAATCCTGATTGTGCTTCTATATAGTGGAAATATTTTTTTTTTCTGAATCTACATTCATCAGCGTGTCTAAATGAGGCACAGGAAAGAAAAACTTCTGTAGGGAATAAGTAATGGAAGATAAGAGTGGAGTATCTTATACCAGGTTCCATGATCAGCAGTGTGGACTTCGTTTGCATTTGTTTATGATATACATGACCAGTCACTTCTTTGATGGCTGCAGATGGGTGGTGCACCTGATTTCAGATTAAATCATCTTTGACAGCCTCTGTCACTGGATTATGGTCTGCTTTCTTCTATCTACAACAGCTGTCTGACATCAAGGAGTCTGGAAATCAGGGTTAGCTCACTGTGACCCTAAGCAAGAACTGTTGACTGTAGGATTCCCCCACTACTCTTCACCCTTGAATGAAAAAGAATTAAAGGGATTCAAAGGCAGAAAATAGTTAAAGTAAAAAGCCTGATGGCTTTATCCTACACCACAACATCTTGTTGGGTAAGATGAAACAGGGAAGTCTTATTGCCTAGCCAAAGATGCTGAGAACATAGAAACTACAGGTGAAATAGAAATGAAGGCATACTTTGAGATACCAGGCCTCAGTTACTGAACAACTGGAAAACAATAGTGTGGCAGGCTGAAGGTAATCCCCTTTGATTGAACAATACCTTCTCCTAGCAAACAGGTCCAAGGGTCAGAGCAGACCCTGCTAGCTTAGCAGCAAGGGTCCAAACAGTAGTCTTTAGAGTTTAAAATGTAATGTAGTATGGTAATGTAAGGATTCTTATAGGCTATATGTAAATGATGTAAGATTTGTGTCTTGTACTAGATTGGTTGATGAAAATCAGAATATTCAGCACAGAAGACGATTTATTGTACTGTACACGAGAATCTCGGGCACTTCTTCTCACTTCTTCTCACTTCTTGTCAATTCTTTTTACTTCTTACTTCTCACTCCTCACCTCTCACTTCTTCTTACTCTCTTGTCCCACTCTCTTAGCTCTCTCATGCTCCCTCTTGCTTTTCTGGCCTGCTTCGAGCTGCGGCTGGCAGCTCCAAGCAAGGCCCCTATAGCTATGTCCTTACCAATAAACCTCATGCTCTAAAACCTGCTTATAGAGATCCCTCATCATTAACCGTCGAGCTGCGGCTTTTCCCTACAACATCTGTTTTTCCTCTTCCCTTGAATAGCCTGCTGCAGGCAAGGCAGCACAGGTTGGGTTTAATTGTTCCTGCTGTCTGCCATAAAATACATTATGCCATTTTTCCAACTGAATAATGGAAGCAGAAGCATGATTGATAAAGAGATAAGCCAGGTTAATTGGCTTTATTTCAACAAACATCAATTAATTAAATTAAACACCAGAGGGAGGGCATCTGCTCACTCTAGTTCAGCCTGGAGATCTTCCTCTTCTCTCTGCTGATCATGAAAAGCCACAGGGCTGCCTGGAATAACTCCAGAAAGGGCAAACTTGCAACGAAATTATTTCAAAATTGTCACATGGTCTGCATTCTTAACCTTTTTCCAACTCAGTCAGCTAAAAGAAGCATTTAGCACAGCTAGCTCTTCATGATTCCTTAGCTCTCTCAGCAGGAATCAGAAAATTAAAATCCCCTGGAAATAAAACTGTGATCAATTTGTCTCCTGTAATTTGGCTTGCAGGATTTTTGTTAATTTTCTTTTTAATTATGGTCTACAGTCATGGAATACATTTATCATTAAGGTTCATTCCATCCTCTATCTGCCAATGCAAAACAAGATTGGTCATTTTTGATGAAAGATTATTTTTCATCATAACATGTCAGTCAAAACAAAATTTCCCTGCTTTTTTTTGCATGAACTTAAGCTTTCCCAGAAGAAAAGGAAGAGATTTCCTACCTTCCTTCTCTTATTTTCCTTTTGCTTATTATTTGTTTTTATAGGTGTTTGTATTGCTATAAGAAACTTAAAAGAAGTGAGATAGTAAAATGGATGGAATTGTCATTGACCAATTTTTTGTGGTAGTATGAATATTCTCCCATGTCACAAAGGACACACAGACACACATGTATGGTTGTATCCAACTCTGTAAATCCAACATACAATCAATCTGTCACAGATTTAAGGTCATAGGAAATACAGATGCCAGTCAAGAAGTCTTCTACTTGAAAACATTCCTCAAAGTAGGACAAAAATACAAATACAATCCCAGACAGATGCTGACCTATTCTGTCCCTAATTCAATGTTTACAGCCTCTCCTCCAAGATCATGACTCTCGGATGACTCTTACTTCCTTCTAGTTCTTCTTCTGACAGTCCATATCTCCCTCAAAACATGGATAAAAGTGAACACAGTGTAGTCCAGCCTAGAACTGAGCACATTGGAAGGATTACTTTGAACATTTTGTACATGACATTTATGATTATACATCCTTATATTGAATATGCTACTTGCACCTCAGTAAAATGTGCCAGATTACTTTCAGTTTGCCATTCCCCTTGCCTCAATGGCAGTTATTCCCCAGCTCACTTCCGTGTATCTGGGAACTCCTACTGAAGCATATTACCTCATTCTTGTCCTTATTAAGCAGTACCCTTATTATTTTAACTCATTAATGCAAATTACCACAATTTTTTCTTAATTCTAAATCCATCTTTCAGTGTACTTCCACCATGTCCTCTCTCTAGACAGAAGTTAAATACAAGTGCAGTAGCATGATTGTCTTTTTCATTGTCCTATTAGTTCATGAAAACGCTGGATAGTATCAGACATAAAAAATGACAGGGGATACCACTTGATAGTATCTTTTCAGTTTGCTTGTGACCCACTAATTATTACTCCCACTTGTGCAGCTATTTTCTCTAACCTCGTTTATGTGACTGCTGTTGAAAACAGTGTCAATAACCTGAAGATATACAGTATCTACTTCTCTGTAAAAGCCCTGTTACCCATCACACAATGTCATTTTGTATGACTTCCTCACGACAAAGACTTGCTGGGTATTCGTCAACCCTTAAAGTTTTGCCAATAGATTGATCTCCCAGTATTTCCTCAAGTGTTAATACTTACCCAGCCGTTCTTTCTTACCCCTATTAAAGAAGGATCTATCTTTGCCCATTTCCAATCTTCTGGAACTTCAATCACTCTCCACAAACTTTTTGCTTGGAGACTGCTGTATGTACAATTCCACTGTATGTACACTGCCCTTGCTCTCCAAAGCTTCTTCCATTACTAATTTGTCCTAAGAGGAGCTTCCTACATGGAAAGTGGCGTCATTCACACAAGTGGATTCGATTCACACTTCTGTGTAAACCATCAAGGTATTTCCATCAGCATCTATGACTTCTGCTCAGGTCTTCTATGTGTCTCAATTTTTTACTACATATACTATACAGAATTCTTACACTTTAACACACACAACCAGAGAAAATCACAACCTATAATCTCTACTCATATCAATTAACTCTTCCAGATACAAATTATTAGCATAACTATTCAATTAAAATCTTGTTAACTGTTCTTTGGCCAGCTGCGGTGTAATGTTTGCTATTATGTGTCCAAAACAATTTTCCAGTCATTGAACTCCCAACACTGCTCACAGCTGTAGCAATATGAGATCTCTGGGACCCTCTTGTGTACTCCTGATTCCACACTCAAAAAACCCCATATGGAGCATGCACACACATACCAGCATGGCTTTTTTTATGTTGACCAGCTCAAATTTTAGTGTGCTTTTTATACTTGCATTGCAGAGTACCTGCATCTAGATGTGAAATTTTGGTTCATATAGGTGAGAGCCTACCATTCTTTCCACGTACATGTTGTTGATATTATGAGGTCTGTGCTTCACTATGGACTGCAAAATTCTCAAAATACTCCCAGGTCAGGCATCAGAGTTATATGTGGCATCTCTCTTCTCTTCTAAGGAGACTGAACCAGGCTTGTTTTTACAGCACAGATCCCATGACATTGCTTTAGATATTAGGAGCACGGTGGTGCTGAAAACAGTTTTTTATGTCTGCCATCTGTGACCTGACTGCATTACTAGTAGGAATGCTTGAATCTGGGCTAATGGCTAACACACATTCCATCTTTAATCTAGACCTCGGCTATGCCTAAGAGTGATTAGCAGCCAATCAACTAGTTTTTTTGGTTCAGGCCTCCCCAGAGAGTGCAGTCTGCAGCCAGAGAGAACAGAGAAGGAAGAGGGCATTTACTTGTGACATTTTACTTCTTGTCAGTTCAGCAATAGTTAATCTTGTCAAGGCAGAAAGTACAGCAGCTCCTTGGTTTACAATTGATTCCATAAGATTTCATAAGATTCAAGTGTTTTGAAATCCTGACTGAAATTCACTCTATAGTTGATATAGTTGGGGAAAAATATACGAAAGGAACTTTCCTGATCCCTAAGAAAGATTGTCACTACACCTAAACAGTATTTTTGACCCATAAATGTATCACAGGCTTTTCATCATGTCCATGTGTCTGTAGAGCTTCACCTCTAGGCTGACCCAGCATGAGAGAAGCAGAAAGCAGATGAGCATGCAAAACAGAAAAACCACTGTGGATTTAACATATCTGTCTCTCTCTTTCATTGTTGTAGACAGTGGCTGGCCTCACAGAGGGACAAATAAGCACAGTTACACATGCATTATTAAATGTAATTGTATTGTTACTTATCAGTGCAATTAAATACCTAGGAAAAAACTGTAACAATTCAAGGCACGGTATGAGCAGTAATGACATTAACCTTTAATAATCATCTTTTCCCTTCACACTGTGGTAATGACCGTATTAATTAGTAATGAAATTATTAAATATGAAAAGCATGAGCTGTGCCATGATGCTACACATGGGCACCTTTCAAGGACTAGCTGGCTGCACACCTTGAAAGATGCATTCAGGGAGCTTTATTATTACTGCTGGCTGCAGCCTCTGGGCACTGCAGGGTTTTCTGCAGCCAGGAGGACTAAACTAAGCGACTGCTGTTTTGGTAAATTGAATGATCTAAAACAAACACAGCCGGATTGTGCTGCAATCTTGGGAAATGCTATGACCTTGACAGCCGTTCTCCCAGCTAAGCTGTGTTCCTCTGTTCTGTGGAGATCAAAATCTCTCTTAATCCTGAAAATCACATATCTCAAAGCACAGCTGATCCTCTTGGCAGTCCCTTTAAAAGTACAAGCAGATGAGGCCATATTCAGTGTTCCAAAGGGTATCTCCAATTTAGGATATGCCAGGTCGATGCTCTTCATGTACACCAGAGTGTACATTATGCTGTACTGGACAGGTATGCTCTAGGATGCTTTTCTCATTCCTCCCACCCAAACTTACAGTCTTTCTCATCTGTCCCTTTCCGAAGGCTACAAGTCAAGATCCTTTTCGTCATAATAGTTCTCTTCTGAAGGACTAGAGCCACTTTGCAAGTCTTAATTATTCTCAAGGCTATAAACACCACCCTCTTACAGAGGTTGCTCTCAGAGGTTTGGTACCAAAATAAACAGTATTGATGTAATACCTGTGTGTGTACTAGCACAAGACTGCTGTCAGATTTCCTGATATTTAGGAGATATTACAGTCCCATTTTAGGCTATAAAAGTATGCGTTGGCACAACGGAGAAAGGTTTGACCCAGGATCAAAGGAAAAACTTCTGCTTTTAAGAAATGAACGGCTGGATCCCAGACTTGTTAACGCATACAGTTTGAAATGTCACTAAATGCCTGCTGCCAGGAACATGAATTGCTCCAGACAACTCTGACATGTTTCACAGAACACTTGAGGTTGAAAGGGATTTCTGGAGCTTATCTTGTCTGGTCCCCCTGCTCAAGCAGAGTCACCTACATTAGGCTACCCAGCATCACGTCCAGGTGAGCAGCTGCATCTGGCTGATCTGAAGTCACTCCCCTGTCATAAGGAGGATGATCTCAGTTTTCTACTGACATGACTGGAAACAAACTTTGGCGTTAGAAACAGGTTATGTAAAATCCCTCCCTTTCTGAGACCAGTTTTCCCCCTCCTAAGAATTCTGAGCTATTCACTGTCATCCACTGGAACAAAAATTCTCTGTGTACAGAGCACAGAGGATTTAGAGGTCCTACTAGTGTCTCTGTGTCATGCACTATCTCATAGAACTGCAACAAATACCACTGCCTAATGCCCACTGAAAATCAACACTAAAAACTCTTTCCCCTCATTACAGACACAAATGACAGGCTTTCAGAATGATTAGCTGGAAATTGCCTTTTCCATCAGATACAAGCCCAGAGGAAGGAGGGTGCCAGAGAAAGAAGATGCTTATATGGGCTTCTTTGTAATGCAAATGTAGGAACATGCTTTTTATCTTCAGACAAGTGCAAGTGCTTCACAAAGATTTTATTTAAAGCTTGTGTTCTCATGCATTACAAAAGTGAAGCAAAGAGACATGCCAGCATTAATGAACTTCTAGGGGCTGTATTATTAGTTCTGAGGAATAAAGAGAGAGAGAAGGAAAGCGCACACAATTTAATGTCAGAGTTATTAACAAAGAGACAAATGTTATTCATGCAAGGAATATGGTAGAATTGAGTCACATCTCTATTTACTCTGGGGATTTCATATAAACACAAAACCAGTTCTGTCTCTATCAACATTTAAATCACTCTAGTGCATTCCTAAGATCCTTTTTTTTTTGGCTGTTTTTCTCACATTTCCATATCATAAAGCTCTGATAGCTGTAGCGACAGGAAGATGCAGTTCAAGTGAATGCATCTGCCTACAAGGCACTTGCTCTGTTGTGTGCTTGCCTGGCATTTAACAGTGATGTTGTAAACACATAATGTCATGACTCCTTTCATTCATTTCTGCTCAGAAACACATGCAGAATGGGCTCTGCAGAATGGGCAGAGCTTCACAGGCAAGTCAGGAGAGATGAGAAGAAGAAAAAACACAAAAAAAACCCAAAAAACCCAAAGCCAAAACAAACCCCAGAAAAACAGAGAATTCCATTCATATAATCTTTATTCCCTTACACTGTCAGCTACATCTCCAGGAATACAACAAATGTCACATCCCAATATGGGTTTTCTTCTGCATTTCTCCATCTCTGCTGTCACAGGCGCCCTATTTGCTTCTAGATATTAGTTTCCAAGTAGGTGAGAAAGAGGAGGGCTGACACACATCTGAGGGTATCCAGATGAGGAGGTGGAGTAACACCATTTCCCAGGTGATCTATGAAACCCAGGTTAGCCAAGTCACTAAAACAGATTGCCTTGGCAAATACAGAGGCTCCAGCAGTTTAGCTGGTCCAGCACTGGGCTTAGAGGAAGGATCAATTGACTTTCCAAGGTCCTTTTCTATCTTATTTTCTGCAAGGCAGAAACTACCTGGAATTCAAGCTGGAATTGATTGACTACTGAGGGAGAGAGCAGGCAAACTTATGATCCTATGTCTACGTATTTTGAAGATCATGTAATCCACAACACCATGGTAATTAGCTGGTTTACATATTATTCCAGGTCTCACTTTCCAAAAACACCCAGCAAAGTAGAAGGTCTTTCCCCAATGCCCAACATCAAAGGTTGTGGCATAGCAGGCAGCTCACTTGACCTCATGGCTATTTGGCCATCCTTGGGAAGAAAAGGATACGAACAGCCCATTTAAGATGTTGACATGTTAACCTACACTACATTATATAAAACTGGTTTTCAAATAATGCTACATCTTATTGAGGGAACCACTTTAACCTAAATTAAGGCACCTCTTTGAAAAACTTTGATTCATACATACTGCTATTAAGTCATTCTAAAATAAAAAGCAGGGAAAGAAGGAGAGAGAAAGGCCACTTTATTGTAGGAAGAACAGTTGAAAAGATTCCTACAGCCAGAGAACATACTGATTAGAGGTTTTCAAGGGTACTCATAATGCTGCATACTTCTTAGGCAAAAAAAAATCCCATTTTACTTAAAGAAGGCAGTGAACTTCTAGAAGCTAAGAATTCAAGGCTTTTCTTGAGAAAGCTGTTCCTTTAATAGAGCTTATATTCACATTTAGATCCACTGTCCCAAACATACACATGTGGAGAAGAAGTTTCCAATTCAGCTGATGGATAGACATGTCCATTTTTAACATCTCCCCTTGTATGCTCAAAACCAGAGCGTAATTCTGGTTATGACATTGTGACTGGCCATAACTCTAGCTATGACTCTCAGATGAGAAGAAAAAGGCAATGGTGTTTCCCTTCCACCAAGGACACTGCACATTAAACTTCTGCTTGTCTCTGAAAGCCCATGGCTCGTGCAGCTCTTATGATGTGTGTCCTTGTTCCATCCAGGACAGAGCCAATTTTTTGCAGTGAACCATGACAAGGCAGAGCCTGGAGTTGTGTGAGCATGGCTAGCAAGTTATTCTAGACTGTGCACATCATTGTCAGGGTTGGGTAAGGGACTCTCTGACTTCCAAGAAAAAGGGTGCAGCTTCCAGTCCAAAAAAACATGGTGGGAGGGGGAAAGCCATCTCTATTTGTTCATTGTCATCCAGGGTCTGTGGTGAGCATTTTTTCAGGTGAGTCATCCCCTCTTTTGTACACTTTCATCATTAATATTGTTGCTGTTACTGTTGGTTTTGTTATCTCATTGCTCTCTCCAGTAAATTGTTCTTATCTCAACCCGGGATGTCTGTCTTTTGTGCTTTGCATCACTGGTCTTTTAATGGAAGCACTAAATTGGAAAATACCGTTCCTAAACCATAAAAATGTGCAATTCACAACAGATTAACACTCAGACAATCCTGCTCTAGGTCTTCAGCGGCTGGTAAAGTTTATAAAGGGATGGGAGTTTCAGTGCTTATGCTCCTGACTCCTTTGATCCCAAGTATATCCCTCTATGCTTCCCCTCAGCTTTCAGCAGTGGTAGGACAGAGAACCTTCCTGGCTGTGCCTGCACATTTCATAGCTTTTTAATGGTGGAATTTCATCTTGCCTTCAGAACTTGCTGACTCCTGGCTGGGCTAAGCGAAACAACTTCTCCCCTGACAGTCTACTCCAAATAGTAAGCTTTTGATTTTTTTCTTCAACATATTGTCCTTGGAAACTGACTGTGTTTTAGAAGCAAGGGTAGATATATTGGACCTATTGAATGGCTGTGAAATGACAGATAAGAGGTAGAAATAAAAAGCAGAGATTGCATAGTAAAGAAGAAAATAATTTCTTAAAAGTCTGGGGAATGCAAAGGAAGCATTCCCTTCCAACCTGTAAAAAAACACTAACTACAAATGAAAAAAGTAGGGCTTAGAACTCTTGCTGAACTTATCTGCTGAATAATTCATGAAAGCCAGAGTTGGGTCTGTTTGAACATCTCCACTAATCACCAAGGATTATTTAGTTATTGCTCATTGGAACACAAGTAAAAAAAGCCACCCAAACTTAAAAATGTAAAGATCTTCAGAAGAAATAAAATATCTGCAGGCAACACATGACTTCCAAGTAATTGGAGTAACCTTTGCCTTCCCTCAGATTCCATCCAATGGTCAGAAAAATCCCACCTGTCTTGCAGAGAACAAGGGTATTAATTATCCAGGCTCATTGCCGTTCACCAAAGCTCTCTTCCCACAGCAGGGAGTGCCCTCCAGGAGAGTGGAGTTAAATGGCCCCGGAGAAATAGAGGGAACAGAGATAAGGAACTTACTGAGACATCTGGCTTGAAGTGAAACCTGTTCTGTCCTACCCATTCATCAATTTGGACAATTTATCCTATCCATTCATCAATTCCTGCTTATCTCAACACAGGCTTTTCAACAACACAAGACAGAAGATTTTTCCCTAAATAGAGGTCTTATTTCCTTGTTTGCTTTGTCTAATATTTATGAGTGCTTATTTTCAACTTGCCTAACATCCATTGCTCTTACCTGGCTCCTGTAAAGCCATGGCTGTTGCTTATCAGGTAATCAGTATATTTAGAGTTTGGTACAGCAGCTTCTTCTACCAAGCCTGCCTGGCAAAGTGCCAAGATATCAGAAACACCCTCCTGATATCAGAGTCCCAGCAACTCCTTTATGGGGTGGTTGAGAGGTAGAAGCCTGGTGATCAGATCCAAGCAATTGCTGTACCCAGTTCCCCATCGTGGGAGATGCTGGCATCACTGTTGCAACAGAAGGTTGTTCTGAGCCCTTCCTTCCTTGTCTCTTCTCCTTCTGTTCCACATTCTGACTTCCATATACTGTATGTGGGCAGTCAGTGTATAAAAGTGGGGAGGCTTCACAGTGAATTCTGCAGTCGCATTTTCTCGGGTGATTGAACCCTGGTGACATAGTGAAGCTAGAAATGTTCAAATGGCTGCACTGGGGTTTTGGGAATGGATACTATATTTCATGCCTAGATCTCAAATGACCACCTGTGACAATGCACTGGAATATGAAGACAATCACCTCAAATCTTAATCTGGCAAATCTTTTGCACCCAAGACAGCTCCAAGGAAGTCTATAGAAACAGAAAAAAGTGTTGAGAAACAACTACGTAGAAGTGCACGTGGGATTTAAGGCAAGAATAGGCATTAGCTGATGACATGCTGGCTAAGTACTCAGAGCTGGAGTTCAGAACCCAGCAGTCAGCTGGAGCCCTGGAGCCCTTCCAGTCATGTCCTTTCTAAGATAATAGACTTTGAGAATAGCACCTCAGTGCAGGATGTACCTTCTGCCCCACAGATGAAAATATCTGTAAAGCTTTAGTATTATATTTGAGTTCACTTAGGCGTCAGAGTATCCTTGAAAATCTGTAACTTAAATCAGAGGCCTAAATACCATTTTTAAATCCCACTTCTGAAATTCTCATTATGTTACCATGGAAGAGAAACACTGTTAATGTTGCAAACCAAAACTCTTGGGGAAAAAATGCAAATTGTATGTATATACTTATTGCCTAAATCAAGTCTCTAATCAGGATGGGGTGGGAGGAAGGAAGAGATAGGTGGAAAAGAAATCTGCGAGTGATACTCACTTGTTCATCATTTGCTCAGGAGGCCAGTACATTTTCTTCTCTTTAACCATACACTTCTACATGCCTTAAAGCCTCCCTGAAGATATTCAGATTTTCCTGTCTATGAAGATGTAATGTGCAATTAAGCAAGTGGTGAGAGTTTTGGTTTTACCTCGGTATTTCTTTATCATGCACTAAAACTGTGAACCATAATTAATTCAGTTAAGTTGAGAGGCAAACAGCAAGATTCTGCAATCCATGGAATTGAATCTTAGGTATTTGTTCAGAGAACTGGGAGTTGCTTTATTGTCTCTGTCAAAAACAGTTTCTCAACTATGTACCTCTCCAAAAGGCTTACAACTGAGAATCAAATGTATTCTCCAAGGAACATTTGCTCCTATGGTACTCTTCCCTCCTCTGTCTTTGTACAAACTCAACACTAGTAACTTGGATTTCACAGCTAAAATCCACTGAAATGTTGTCATGCCTATGCATCATCTCCTGACAACTCCTTCCTGAAGCTTATAGTGCACTACTTGTTGGGCTTTGACTGAACAGCGTAGTGAAAATAGCTGGATACACAGCATGCAAATCCAAACCTTCCATATCTGTATCTATATACATAGATGATAGATAGATAGATAGATAGATAGATCGATAGATAGATAGATAGATAGATAGATAGATAGATAGATAGATAGATAGATAGATAGATCTGAGGCATGGCATTGGGGTGTTTTTAGGAATGGGGTGAGATGATAGTATCTAACAACCTGGAAAGTGAAGTGAGTACACTCAAATATCTTTATCTGCCCTTCATAGAGCTGGAAATTGATACATTCTTCCCATCAAGAGCACAGTTCCTGTCCATTCCTGTCTCCATTGCTACACCTCACCTAGCACAAGGGAGAAAGAAATGCCACAACAGTTTATTTGCAGGTCTGTAGGAGCAGGAACAGTAGTACTGCTCCTGTCCTCTGCCTTCAGTGTGCTTTGTTTCTGGTGATGAAAGAACAATGTTTTGTCCTCATGTGGGAATAATATGGAAGACCTTCATTGTTCAGTAAGCTTTTGGCCATTCATCTCAGCCAGGACTGTCCATTAAAATGCCACAAAGGCATGAAAGGAGCACATACACACAACAAGGCAAACAAACTGCATCATCAGCTAGGAGAATTTCAATACTTTTTTGACCTAAAATGAGTTTAAAACTTGACCTGGATGCAAGAAGCATGCATATTCAGTTCTGAAGAGCTACAGTGTTTCTGCAAGCCCCCAGCTACACAACTCTGACCTCCTGTTTCATGAGCTTCTTTGTGTGCCACTGTAACAATACATGTAGGTTTATGTAGGAATATAAAAACTTCCAGTCCAGAACTAAATTTGTTCCTCCCACCTGACCTCCTCTTCTGGCAGATGCTTCAGAGCAATGGCAGAGGCTCTGCAGGATGTCTATGGTAGAACTAATGTGGGCTGATCAAAAAAAATTATTATCTTTACCTCTTCTATTGCATTCAGTAGTAGTCAAACTCATTTTGTTGACAAAATGGCTAGCAGAAAAAAAGAGATCTCAAGTGTCACCGATGCCAAGCTCGTAATGTTACTAGAACTCAGACTCATTACAAGCTTCAGGCCCCATAAAACTGCAGAAAGCTCTGTTGCTCAAAGGGAGCAGTGCAGGCCCTTGAGGGCTGCTTTATTAAGGCAGAAAATTTGTCTTTGAGATAGATATTATGCCATCAGTGATGGTGAAGGGCAGGATCCCATCAGCTGATTGTGGTTTTCTGGCCCATTATTTATTTACACAGATGATTAATTCCTCTGAAGTGCAAACATTTATCAACAATTCCATTACCTAACTTTTCCTTCTAAGTTCTTTGTAGGACTAGGCACACTGACAGCTTCAGTAACTACCATCTAATTAAAGTAATTGTTGGACTGCATTTCTTATTCTGTTTCATGTATAATTATCCTCCATGGGAAATCTTGTGGGATTTGAAACAGACTTTTAATCTATTCCACATGAATCAAAAACAACTCCCAAGAAAATAATTTAATAGTCATGTTTAACAGTGTGCCACTTTATTTGCACCAGAGATTTCACAGTCTCAGTGCTACTCATAGACCTTTTCAGTCACACAGGGACAACAAAAAGGCTCTTTCAAAAGGGAAAAGATTCCTGAAATTTTTGTACATTAATTAAGTTGGTTTTAAAGGGAAATCTTTGCTGATTTATTTGGACAAACTCTCCTAAAAAGACTGACAGCTGCTCATCCTGAAGTTTTACGGACAGTTGCTTTTTTTTTTTACTGTGTTCCTTAAGTTTACCATGACCCATTCATACTCATGAATTCTTCTTCCTTCTTACCTGGCATGAAAGTACTACCAATTTTTGTTCATTGATAGCATGTACTTTCACTACTACTCTGTTTATAACATCAGTTATGTTCAAGCTGCCTTATTCTGGCACTGATATTGTTCCATTTCTTCACTGTAAATGGTTCTTCTAAGGAGGATACAGGGAAAAAGAGAAAAACCCTGCCACTTCTGTGATGCTTTCATGCTCAGAGTGCTGTAACAAGGGTCCAGACAGGACAGGTGCATTGGAAATGGACATTTATGAGGTTAGCTGTGGCTACATTTAAATTCAGCTGCTGGTGTGCACCATATCAGGACACCAGAGCATCAGTCAATGATCTACTTGAGCACAACACAATCCTCTGAAAACACATCAACAATTTTCTTTTTGTAGAAAAGAACACATGAGAGCAAATGATGGGAACTTGATCTCAGTTGAGCATGGAGCCAGGTGTTTCGAGGACCAACACCTTAGGTTGGAAAAGCAATCCTGTGTCACTTAATTCAAACATGCCACACAGGGAGGATACAAATTCTTATTAATCTTTGTGAAACATGAACTCTTCTTTCAGCATTTGAACTGAAAATTGCTCAAGTTGTCAGCTTCCTAACTCCAGAGCATTTAAAGGAAAAAACTCAAATATGCTTTTCTTTGGGCAGTTTTTAAAACCTGGTTATGGATGTCCAGCTTTGCTTCATAGATATAAACAAGCAGAAGCTGTCTAATCCTACAGGTGTTTCATATACAAGACACAAACACTTCAGAGTAGCAAGCATTCAGGGATCTTTGTTTCGTCTCCCAAAGAACAGAAACAGTGCCTGGAGTTATGCTGCTGAATAACAAACCCTGCCATCTAGATTGAAACACTGTAGCTTGATTACTTGCAGATTTTCATATTGGCTAAAATTACCAGATAAGTGGATCTACAATGTTCTCCTTTGATGCTTTATCACACTGTCTTTCTGTGATTACAGTTTATTTAATTAGGAATGGTCATTAGAAATAGAGGTTGCCAAGCTATTTATCAAGTTAATTAACTCAGCGTTTTCCTGCTGCCTTATTGATTTGGCAGTCTGAAGCCATTGGACAAACGATTTTATGGAGATGTTTATTGCAGTTATAGGGTATTATAGGTATTGAACTTTACTGTCATGTCAGCTAGGCAGTACTTATATAAAGTGCAATTATCTTATGCAGGTATATCTCGACCTGCACTCAGACTTCATCCTGACTCAGTGCACAGGGAGGAATTTCACCCACCAAAAACACTCAGTGGCTCGTCAGACACTAGCTGATAGGGCTTGCAGGCAGCCAAGGAACTATTTCTTATCTCTGAACAGACAGCCTGAGCAGGATCGTGTAACATGGAGATGGATCTGGGACACTGCAGTCAGAGCAGGCAGCAGGCAGATTCATCCTACAGACTTGGGGTAACTCTTTGGCATTATCTACCACGCCAGCAGAAGCAGCATCTAACAGTGTGCAAAACAAAATTGTGCAACACAGGTTGAACACAGGTTTTGTGAATATCTCCTTATGTAATGTACATACTGTAAAGCCCTCCATGATCCCTTTGTTAGGCTTTTCTAACCTTTTGCAACCAAGGTGACACTTTTTCAAAACTACTGGCAAGATAAGATCACATTTTCTCAGCATGATTACAGTGCCTCGACAAAGAACTAAATGCCTTTTCCCCTAATATTCATACATTGCATACAAATATTTGCAGATGATTACCCAGCGTTTTTGTAAAAAATTAATGCACAGTCCAAGTAGTAAGCTAGTGAAATGTCTGTGAATGAGCTCTTATTCTAATTGACCACTTACAGTTATATCACTTGCTAAAACAATGGACATTTTGAAAGAAAATTAAGGTTTTACAGGGAACAAAACCTTTCAAATTGACAGCAAGACAAAGGCACTATTTTGTGAGTTTCTTGAAAGGGTCAGGCACACAAATATCTTTCAAAAACATTCTGTTTTGGAAACACTCTTTGTAGAGCAGTACATTTCAATGGGGTTATCTTGCCTTTCTTCCATCGTTATATTTTTTCTGTCACCATAGAGCATAACTTCTTTAGATGGGTAAGGGCACCGTGTGGGCC
Organism: Pachycephala philippinensis; assembly: GCA_013397055.1. Lineage (NCBI taxonomy): Eukaryota > Metazoa > Chordata > Aves > Passeriformes > Pachycephala > Pachycephala philippinensis. The sequence goes on from VWZT01014449.1 coordinate 20,385, forward strand.
AGCGGCATCCTGGAGCTGGGGGAGTTGTGGGGGATCCCCAGGATGGCAGGGAGGGAGCAGAGCAGCTTGGGGGCACCCATGGGGCAGCCCCAGGACCAGGGAGTGGGCACTTCTCTGGCAGTGGCCATGGGGCCTTGGCAATTTTATCCCATTCACTTCCAGCAGAAAGGATAACTCTGCTTGTCTCTCACTGCTGAAGCCAATAGGATTCTTTACACTGATTATAGAAGCAGCCAAATCAAGACTATATCCCCCATTGTAGGCAAGCTGGTGCTACACCAAACACCTAAATATAATTACCATGATGGGATATAATGAATATGCTACTATTATACCTGATTAATTCTGAACAAATTGACTACTGAAGTAGCAGGCTTTCATTAGGGGGAATTTGATCTTACTGCCTTTTGATCATCATCTGTAGCAAAGAAGATACACTGCTCTGCAAATACTTCCTGTTTAACGAGAAATCCAAGAAAATTCCTAATCTCCTTCACGGTTGACTCCCTACATGTATCTTTGTTAAATACATGTATTTTTGTCTTAATTTAACAGAAAAGGCAAGGTTCATACAGCTAGTCAGTGCAAAACTAACATGAGACCAAATCAGAATTAACAAATAAATATGAAAAACAAACAGCAGATGTTCACAGACTTATGGGAGAGGTGTTGGCTGATAGGTCCTTCTTGTACTGCACAATCAGAGCTTTTTCTGTTTCAAGAAAGCTTGTCTCTTTTCCAGTGCTTGATTTCTTGGTTTCCCATCACACTTTTAGACTTGTTACAGATGTTAACATCAACCTTAGAACCTCTTCCAATATAAAAATCGGAAGGGAAGGAGTTTTTTACCATAAAGAGGATCACTTAAAGTATTTTTTCATAATAGAATAGACCAGTAGAAAATCATAGAGGCCAGGAAAATGCCCTTCTGTTGAAAAAGGTGTGAACATTTAGTCCATTACATGTGTAAAGGGTGTTATTTACTTTACCAAAATTGCAGTCAAATGCTGTATTGAAAATTGAAATTGTGAGATTCTATTTTGCTATTTTGGGGGAAATTCTAGTCCTTAGGGATTATTATATTGCATTTCAGAAAGTTGGTGTCAGATGAAAAAAAGAAGCTGGTAACATGGGATTTCTAAAGGACATTTAGAGCTAACTCTGATGAACACCCCTCTGGTGACAAGTGTGTCAAAAACAGAGAAGAAAAACATTTGAGGGTATGAAAATTGTTTTCAGAATAGCATTTTACCTTGCTAAAAAGGTTTATTCCCTTCACCGTCAAACAGCGGTTTCACTTAAGAAAACTTTACTGCTATTAGAATAAATGTCAAGTTCCCCCATGAAAAACCAGATTGTAGAGAGGATGTATATGAAATAGCACATGGGCTGATTTGCTGACCTTCTGTCCTCCTGGCAGTCAGAACTCCTATTGGATAACTGTCCTAATAAAAGCATAGCAGAGGAAGGGGTGATCTATGCCACATACCTGGAAATTGATATGACACAAAGTCATAAGGTCTGTGGCATTAGATGACTCTCACCGATCCAGAAATTATGTCAGTCTTCGTCAGACGCTATCACAAAATGCCACAGAAGGGGAAAGATCCCCAAAAGGCAGCAGAAGCCGATGTTAGTCAAGGGAAAACTGGACCCTAAAACAATGCAGGTTTTTTTCCTTTTTCTAGACTGATAAAAACAATTTGTGATGCATTCAACTCCAGACAGAAGAGTTAATCACACTCAACTTTCACAACTCATAGGTATTGTCAAATACTGTCAAGCCCATGAAATAATTTAAATAAATTTATCTAACGCGGATGTGTAAGTACAGGTGCATATCTAGAATACACAGAATTTTGAGACTTTTAATCTAAAGAAGTATTTAAAATAGGTTAAAAAAATGAGAATAAAGTCCCTAGGAGGTTCCATATGACAAAAGGGCTGCAGTAAAAATAAAATAAAAAATCACAAGTTCATGAACATATCATTCTGTGCTCTCTTTCCGATTTGGCAGTGTAGACAAATAACTTTAATGCAATGATGCCAAGTGCCTAAAAACTGAAGGAGCAATTACAACATCTAGCACCAATGGAAAAGCTACCATGAAATGTGTTGCAAGGTTTCTGTGGAAGCAATTTAATTTTTAAAGACAGACATTCTTCTTCCCTGGAAAATAACATTGCTGCACTTGGAGAATTTATAACAGCCAAGAAAGAAAATTTACTATAAACAAAACTGAAAGTAGCCTTTCAGTGTTCAGACTAAATGGAATGAAAAAAAAAAAATATATATATATATAATAATCAGGCTTTCTAACATCATTCCAGTATGAATCCAGCATACTTGTTCATTTTGCAGACAAAACCATATTTAAAAATTACATTGAATGACAACATTGTTGAAGAATTTTTAATCCATCTTTTAATGGTAAAGCCTACTGCTAAATTGGCCAAGATGTTTAAAAATTATTACTGATTGGATTCCTAAACTTTACTTATACAGATGTGATATAATCAGAAGCACACCCAGTACTGCTGGCTCTGGGATTATACAGTACTTCACAGTGGTATATGACAGAGTAACCCACGAGCCTACAGAGCATGACAACAAGACACATCCAAACTGAGAGAGCGGGTTTACATTAGATTTTAGGATGAAATTTTTTGCTGTGAGGATGGTGAAACAGGTTGCCCAGAGAAGCTGTGGATGTCCCATCAGTGCTCAAGGCCAGGTTGGGTGTGGCTCTCAGCAACCAGGTCTAGTGGAACTGTCCCTGCCCATGGCAGGGGGATTGGAAATAAATGATCTTTAAGGTCCCTTCCTATCCAGGCTATTCTATGATTCTGTGAATATCTAGATGTTACAGGGAAAGAAGAAAAACTAGTGCTTAAACATGCAGATATACTGCCAGTATACCAAGTCTACCAAAAGCCATGGGGAGCTTCTCAGTGACACACCACCATCCTCTTCTCAGCAGAAATACCAGAGCTGCTCATATTAAAAAAGGATACATTTCTTTCATGCAAAGCAAGACTGCCACTTTTGAGAGGCAAACAGTCAAAGAGTGATTTCACAAGAACCTTCCTGAAATCAAGCCAGAGGGAATAAAGGATGTTTCTGCCAAGATAAACCAAAAGAACTAGTGTTTAATAGCTACTAAATAAAAACCTAATAAATGTAATAAGTCCTGCAAAGTCATGAAACCTGAATGTCCTTTAACCATGCTGCTTATAAGCTTTATTTTGCATAGTAAATATATTTAATTTGAGTACTCGAATAGTGTTGTTTGGATTCGTGGTTTTGCTTTGAAATTTTCTTAATTATGACATTTCTAATCTGCCTTTACAATTTTTTTTTTTTTTTTCTGTGGAATGTGTAAATTGACTCTCAAAGGGCTGCTGGCCATTTCCATGCTAGTTCTGTTATTCACATCTTCTCTCTTGCAACTTTACTGCTCTAAACATGACAGAGACCTACAGCTATTCCCAAGGAGTGATGAAGATGCTGTCCCATGCTTTGTCCAGGTCTGTATAGACACCTCAGGGAAAAGAGAGATGTGTTTCCTTTGCCTCCCCATCCTGGGAAGACTGTCTGCCTTTGCTTGGCAAGAGTGCATCCCCTTTAATCATGTTCCCTGAACCATCCCCTAGTCCCTAGACTCAAACTCTCCTCCTTAGGCCAGGCAGCCTGTGATGGACTCCCTGGAATTGCTTTTAACAGCACTTTCATCTGCAGCTGAGATTCTGCATGAGAGCTGTGGGATATCAAGAAAGAAGACGTTTCTTAAACAAAGCCTGCGTCTCACATTGTATGGGTAGGAGATATTTCTGTGGTCCTTTGACCTCAGGACTGCAGAATTCAAAATTTTGGTCAGTCTCCCTGTTGAGTGGCAGGAAGGCAGTGATTATACAGTGACTACTGTATTAGTGGAAGGCATTGATATAGTATAGCATCCATTAAGAATACATTTGAAGTTGTCTAGAAGAAACTCAGGGTAATATTTGTAGGATTTAAAAGGGAATGTGCAGGTATCTGAGGCAGCATCAACAAAGTAAGTTTTACCCATGAAACTCCATGGAGTGAACCTTGATAATGTTCCCCAAGCTCTTCCCTTTAATTTTCCTTTTGTCTCTAAATTCTGTGGCTCTAGCTGTAAAATTCCTACAAAGAAAGAGGGTCTTAAAGTACTTCCAGCTATGCTAACACCTGAAGAAAAAAGATGTCTCAGGAGATAACTGCAATTGAATATCCACATCAAAAGAATCTGAGAAATTTCTGAACTTTAGTTGCTTATTCACATCATATCCTGGGCCTTTCACAAGATATAACTGTGAAATGGAAAGGAGACCAAAAGAAAACATTACTTTTCTATTATCTTTGCAATGCCTTTAAACAGGGAGACAAATCTTGTTCTTCAGTTGGGTGGGAGCTGCCATTTTGAGTCAGCTGAGACAGTCAGTCTTTCAAAGTTAATCACTGTGCTCATACTGTCACTCAAAAAGCCTTTAGTGTTTTTTTACTTCCCATTGAATAAAGTTAGTACAAGGCACATAACACAATAAACTGCTTTGCTACGGATACAATCAGACAACAGACTTTTAATTCCCAGATTTTTAATTTGTTCTTGAGCTTTTACAAGGCTGTAAAATCTTTACAACTGGACTCTCCTAGTTTTGCTGTTTTTCATAGTATGGAGAACTCCACCAGAATCAATCTATATAACATTTAGCAATCCCCACCGAAAGTCTGGTTGTGATAATGACTTATAAATAAGTTTGTTTGCTTCTGAGTTCTAATCCTTCCTGACACTCTTGAAATATTTTCAATTTCCATGACAGCTAGGAGTTCTCCTCCTGCCTCCATTTTAACAGGAATTTTTCTCTATTTTTTTATGTTATACTTTCAATGTATACTCCAAATATTAGAATTGTCATGAAACGTCAGGAATTGGAAGCACTGTGGTGCTGAACAGACAGTAAACAATTATACTGCAAATTAGTCAGTCGCAGAGCTATAATCTGCAGTCTCCAGTGGAGCATTAGCAGTTGCAAACCTATATCTAAGCACACCTTTTTCTCAGCAGCCAAGGTCATGTTTTTGGAGCTGTGATGGATGGCTTAGCCATGCCTCTGCCAGCGTTTCTCTTTGTGAGTCATAAGGGATGCCTGGAGAGGGCATCACTCACGCTGTCAGCGGGCACGAGGGGCTCGGAAGAAAGGTGGCTCTGCTGCCCTGCCACGGCACACTGGCTCCATTCCACAGAAGTGCTCCCCGAGGGTGCCTCACCTGGGCTCCACTCAACCTGTTTGTAAATCTGATGTCGTTTGCTGCAAAGTACACGCAGCACATCAGTGGCAGCAAAACACCAAATGTTCTCCAGGTACAAATATTTACTGGCTGTGGGAATGATTTCATGGATGGATAGCAAGAATTTGCCAATTTGCAAAGATCTCATTTTAAAGGGTTAAAAGACCAGTGAAGGAATAGAAGGTGCTGTAAGAAATGGGGAAGAGCGATCTGAATTAACGGTTTGCCATGAGAACAGATACTAAATTAAAACTGCGGCATGAGGACACAAAGCTGTTTGCATGACATTTTGGAGTGAGATTTAGTAAGTAAGTGCTGTTGTTGAATTTCAATCATGTCTTGTCTCATTAGATAAGGACTCTGAGTTGATTTTTACAGGAATCCGAAGGTTAAGGTCTTTACCTCTGTGAGTTGTTGTACATAATAACATTCGGATCCAGATGGAAGAGTCGTTGTTCCTTGATCATTCCTATGTCATTTGCTTCTGAAAAATTCTGTTCAGCACCACCCCACTGTGAATAAGCTATACATAACCCAAACAAGCACCAATGATGTTTACGAAACACTATCAAAACAGTGTGTGGAAGACTGGAGTAAGACAAGGATTCTCAACAGAAGCAAATACTACTATGAGTGCTTATCAGATCTTAAGAGTCAAATTCTCTGCACAAGGCAATATATCTTCATTGGCAACCACAGAGCTGTAGAATGTAATTCTGTCTGAAGTCAGTGCAAGCAAACAAATGAAGAAGAAATTAATTCTCAAACAATTTCAGGAAACTGTTCATCTTTCTGATAGAAAGTTGTCCCATTTCCTCCTGTGTCTGAGCTCTCTCCTCTGTGGCCACATGATGGTCTGACACGACTTCCTCTGAGTTAGTGTTAGTTAGCCTAAAGGTTTCCAGAGAGATTACCTTCTGATCACAGACACTAGTACTTTCATATACGTATTTGATTTGGTTTTGCTTTATAAGATAGATCTGCTGCCAAGTCAAAGTCCTTTCACTGCACAGCTCAAATAATGTCACACTACAAAAATGAAAAGAAATGTATTTTCACAGGACACAGAATTGCTAATTTTAGAGTGGGTTACAAAAAGCAGACTATGAGATAATTCAGTCTTCTGATGAAGAATATGGAAATATTAAAATGAAGAAAAAAGAGGCAAAATTCCTAATTTAGCACTTTTAATTTTCAAAAGAAGATTTTGACACACAGAAAAAAATTAATAAAAGTCACTCATGTCTCTCTCTCTCTTCCCTTAAAAAAGAACATGTCTGGAAGCTTAATGCCAGCTGTAACTGAATGTGATTAATTTAATCTTTTTATGTTAGCAAGAAAAGGGAAGGGATAATTAGTTTACTATCCTCAGATGCTCTGAACGGTTCTAGTTTGTGTTAAAATGCCAGAATGTATCAGAAGTATAATTTTTAGAGAAGTATGTTTCAAAAATTTTCAGACCCACTAGAGGTTATTAGAATGGCCATTTTCTGAGGAAAAACAGTGCAAGAATGAATTTCAGCATAAATTTGGATTTTGTTAACACAGAAATGAGTTTAAGACAGAAGTGAAAATAAATATACGTGTGACAGGGTGAGTGGGACACAGAGATGCAATATGTGTTCACTCCATTTAGAGCATACTGTAGACGTGTTATGAACATGAAGACAGACAAACAACAAGCACAAGAGTGTCCTGGGCCTACACTGTCCCTTCTGAGAAGACTTGGAATTAAAAAGATGTTAATTTAGTGCTATCATGCTTGCATTCAGGGAAAGAAATTGGAATATTTCAAAGAAAAACAGCAAGACCACGGGTGGCTTAGAAAGAAAAAGTATGCAATGTAAAAATCATTTAACAAAATGCTTTGCCTTTTTACTACTATTAGTTTAAGAACACATATACATATATCCAGAGAAATTATTCATGTCAATTGTATAGGCATATAGGGAAGAAATTAACAATTTCTATCATTTAAAATAGATGATGTGTGAAATTGGCCCATGAAGATTTCCAGTGCTAGCCATCTTAAACTAATGGCAAAGAAGATATAATAGATAACAGACAGAAAAAGTCTGAAAGTAATGGAGTGTCCTCTATCATTTTGATACTTCTAAGCTTAGAAAAGCACAGGATCCGATCAATGGGCTTATTTCCCAAGTCAGTCCTGAAATGCAGAATGAGATTTCTTAAAGGGACTAATTTTTATCTTCTAATTCTCTCTCATTCACATAAATCAACACTGCATGCACAGGGCTGTCAGGGAATACCTGGTCCCCAGCATGGGATGCACCAGGAAATGAACCAAATCCACAACTCAAGGCATCTGTTTTCTGGTGCAGGCTGGGCATCCCAACAAAATACATCATTCCTGATGCTCCATTCTGGCAATCAGTTACAGTGTGCTTGTAGTTTTTCATTACTTGGCCACCAGACACAGAGGCCAGAGGGTCAAGAGCTTGGTACATTCTGCAATCCAAGTAGGAAAGCCATAAAATGTGTAGGAGAAAGGAAATGTTTTCAGTCAGTGCTGGATAAAAATGATAAATGTTGAAAGCAACATTTTCAAAGGATGGGAAAATTAGAGCTGAAATGGAGAAAAGTCTTGCTTTTTTTCTCTTCAGGCTCAATACTCTTTTATATGTCAGGCTCCCCACCCATGCCACACATGAATTGAATTCCCCATAGAAAGATCTCTGTCTTGTTAAGACAGAAGATTGCAGCACCATGACATCTGCATTTCAAACACTAGATTACTTAAAAAAATAATGAAAAATGTACAGCATTTGATAAATATTATGGATATAAGCAGTCTTTCAATTTTAATCCCAAAGTTTATAATTAAAAATTGCAGGGTTTAGCCAAATGCCTTTGGGTTTTTCCTGAAATTGATATTTCTGACTACATACCAAAGGGTCAAGATTTTCAACAGAAATGTATTTGATCAAACTTTTTTCCCTGAGGAAAAGTGAAAAGCAAGCACACAAGAAAACATTTGTTCAGCTTCACTCTCAGCAAAAAAATTAAAGGCAAGAGATTTTACAAAATTGCCTAAGATATCACTAGAAGCTTAGATTAAACCACAAGCCTAAATTCAAAGGGTAGAAAACACAGAATGAAAGGCATCATTTTACCTAGCAACTGTCAATCCAAGGAAAGGCACAACAAGCAGAGCAGAGAATGCATTGTCTCTTTAAACTTAAACGACATTTGGGATTTTAGACAGACAAATCTTAGTTGTATAATATGTTTGAAATTCAGGGGACATAATTTACAACTTCTGGGTTTCAGCAATAGCACCTGCAAGATTAATTGACCTTCTCAATTACTGGAAAGAGCAAAGGCCCAGGGAGGAAATGTTTTATCAGAAAGGACAATCTATCTGGGAAGAAATCTGCACGATTGTTTTGTCTTCTGCATTAGAAACAGGGGCAGTGCTGACTTACTCATTACTTCATTGATATGATTTCACTGCACTGATGGGTATTTAAGAGATCTCTTGGGTCAGCAGGAACCACTTTATAAGGTACTTTATAAGTGAGAGGGATCATGGGAACCTTGGACTAGTTGATCTGTTACCAATTAACTAATAAATAATTATATGCTAAAGCAAGCTTTCAATTCCTTCTCAGCGATTGTGAATCTCAATACTGGAATCTAGGGAGAATTCATAAGAATGTCCTGTGACTAATGCTCACCACTTTTTCTTAATGCTTAATATTCCTTCTATCTGTTCTTTGGCTAAATCTGATTATCAGCGCAAAAAAAATTTCCAGCTCCAGCTCTCTGCTTTAATTCCAATTATCATATCTTTATATCGTAAAGTGAGACTCCCATTTGTGGCATTGCTATTCTTTATAAAAAGCAATTTCTTAAGACTCTCAGCACCTCTCTAAAGTCTTATTCTTGACATTAGTACCAGGGGAAATTATTTGCCTATTTTTATATTGTATATTTTTTACTAGCATGTAAAAAGAAACCAAATCTCCTGAATACTAATTCTGTAATACAATCACAGGTTGTTCCTTTTATTTTATTTTCCTCGTCTCCACCAATGCAAATTTTGAACTTGCTTTGAAGAACTTACAGAGACCCAAGGCATCAAGTCTGGACTCAAATGTTCCTCTTACTCATTTGACTTCACAACAATTTCTCTTTTCTCCTGGCCAGGTATGTTCTGCATCTGTATCATTTGCCTTTATAATTACTTTACAGAACGTCAGTGCAACAACTTTAAAAGCATTTTTGCTATGGAGAAAACTCACCATTCAGAAGGCATTACAATTCACACAGAATTGTTATCAATCCTAAACTGAATATGCAACCAAGGTTCTGACCTTGCTGGTTTTCCAGGATCAGGTTTGAGAACTACTAGACATAGGAGTCACAGTTGCTGTCATAACAATAAAAGCCTATATCTATATATCTATACATCAAAGGAAGTGTTCAGGGTCAAGTTGAACGAGTCCTTGAGCAGCATGGTCTAAAGAAAGATGTACCTGCACTTGAGAAAAGGATTGGACTAGATGATCTGTAAATGTCCCTTCCAGCCCAAACAATATGATGGTCACAGCATTTTAAAGCCTATTCCTCTTGGATACTCACAAACCTCAGCTCTCTTAAACATAAGAACTATTTATCCTCAGAAAAATTTACAAGAGAAAACACACACCCATTTCTATTCAGCTTAGTCTGTAGCATGCTGGCACATGACAAACTGCCAGCTGAATCAATCCTGGGGATGAGAAGGATACACATCCACAGGTCTCTTAATATTCACTGCTATGAGCAAGTTTTGCACGTTGTCTTAGAGCTCTCAGTTTCCACTCTCACTTTTATCTCTCTTCTGGTTAATGAAGCAGAAAATGGGTCTACTTTTTCCCCAGGTTTTAAAACTTCTTTTATAAAAGCAAATTAAATAACTCTTTTCTTCTCAGCTTTCCTATCAATTATAATTTCTAGTGTTCTTATTTATGCTTTCTCAGACTCCAGTCTGATACAAAGAGCACCTACAGAAAGCTTTGAACACATCTGGCATTTATTTACACATTTAATGACATCAGACTTCTTAAGCACAAGCCATCCAAAGAAACACCATTCACCTCTCACATCCCATCACTATCAATCATTAGACCAAGTTAATCTCATTATCAATCATTAGACCTAGGTAACTATAATTCAAGCTGAAGCCTCAGGAATCGGAATGGAAAGAAAAAAAAAAAA
>VWZT01014449.1:30930-60866 GCA_013397055.1 Pachycephala philippinensis
CAACCAACCAAAAAAACCCCAAGAAACCAAAACAAACAACTACACATTTTTGACAGACCGACGTTTCACAAAATAAGACAGAAAATGTGAAGTTTTTTCCCTCACTCAGGGAGTAAAAGTAGAATGTCTTTTTAGTCTTCCCTTCCAGTGCCTTAATTCCCCATTTCTTTCACTGTCCACTTCTTTTTCTGTCTCTGTCTATTCCCTCACCACCTACATGTGGAAAAGGAGATTGACCTACCCCAGCCCTAAAGAATGAAGGCAAACCAACAAACTTCACACCTGGCAGACAAGCAGGCAGGGAGCTGTTTCACTGCTTTCCCTATCAAGAAAGAAGTCTTGTGAACAAACTGAAGCTCCCCTGTGGAATTTTTAACAGCATTGTGAAGAATTCTCATCCAAGATTTATGTCAGCAAACTGGAAGTTTCACCGTTAGTTCTATTTAAAACTCTTGCTTTACTGCCCTATGCTGAATTGTTCTTACCTTCATAATGAAATTAGCATCACAGACTACTTGAAAACTAGTTAATTTTTACTTTTTATTAAAAAAAAAGGACCCTCAGGACACTTACAGGAAGTAGTAAGAATTAAGTTTGGAATGCTCTGCTAATCTCAGTTGTTGCTAATTTTGATCAATTTCAATTCAGTTTATTCGTTAAAAAAATAAAAAACAACTGGTGATACTCACACACCACATGATCATAGCTGGTAAATGCAGGGGAGCGCTCAAAAGTAGATACAAATGGACTTTTACGTGGCTATTGTGTAGTTTGCTAAAAAAAGATGCCTCAAGGATTTTATCTAAATCCCACACAGAACTTTACGCAAATTTCAAATAAAAAGGCAAGGAAGAATGAAACTGCTATATATGCAGACACACGAAAAACAGTCTGTCAGTCTTCCTCTCTGTAAAATTTGTGCATTAATAAATTCCTCAAAAAAATCTGTCACAATTTTTCAAAAATCAGTAATTTTAAATTTTCATCCAATCTTTTAGCCCTATATCTTCTTCCAACCCCTTTATTAGTAGTTGAAGGGAGAAAACATCAGAGACTTTTCCCAGCTACTGATTTGCAGTAAAATTTGCAGTAAAAATTTGCAGTCCTTTGCAGCACAAGTCAGGTATTTACTTGTTACAATTATGTGACTCTCGGTTGTTTATCTGGAATCAGTGCAGGTGAATGATCTCAATGATCTGCTACCCAAGGGAAAAAACCAAGAGTAGAATGCCCTTTATCTCTTCTTTCTTTCAAACTGCTGCAAACTTAGGGCTGAAATCCATCTGGGAACAGCACTTGCTTAGATCAGCCAACATGTAATCCCAATATCATTTCAATAAAAAGGATCAGGTAGCAAGATGTAACTCCCCAGTGCCTAAAACTCTGCACCAAATGTCTTTCTAGCATTCTTTAGGGTTTTTAGAGCTGCTGATGACACATAAGAACAATGTTTGCAAGATCAGCCTACACAGGTAATCACTTGGAAACACCTTGTGTACAGTAATGCAATAGTCCTATTGCTCATTTTAGTGACAAAACAAGCTCCAGGGCCCCTCCATATTCTAGTAGGTTCTTCATATACTCATCAAAAAAAGCTTTGTAAGTCTGGATCTCCAGTACAGCAATTCTTCATTAATTTTCCATCACAATATTTTTTCTTCTGTGTTTTAAATGTTTCTCAACCTAACCATTTCTCCCTAAAACTCTGACAGCTGTAGGACCACATGTCTGTTTTCCTCCACAGTGTTTTTCTTCATCTGTTTAAAGACCATCCTCCTGTCCTTTAGCGCTTATCAGCTCTGGATAGCTATTCAATATCCAAACTTTGTGTTCTTCCACACTAAGTTTCTCCAGATGAAAAAAATTCACTACAATTTCCTTCGGAAATCAGAATTCTCCTTAAAACACTAAAATTCATACTTTTCCCTACAGACCAGCATCAGAAATTTTCTGATAATCACAACATTTAAGCATATGAAAAAAAAATCTAGTCATCACTGTTGACCAACAATGTTGTGTGCCCCCTTCCCCAAACCATAAAACATGAAGTGTAAGATTAAAAATATAGACAATAACTAAAACTAACCACATTGCTCTACTATAATAAAATGTTATTGCTTTGATATGAACCCCAAACTTCCTGTTGCCCAATTTTTTGGGTTTTTTCCAATTTCTGATGTCAACTTTGAAAAACACTCAGGGCAGCACCCACATTTTCCATTCCCTGGAGATATCCTGTCAACCCCACTTCTCTTTCAGTTTAGAGGGGCCTCTGTTCAGAGCTCCAGGTGCTTCTGGTAGCAGCACTGGACCAGGCTCACTTCTGGCACCTCTGGTTTATGGTTTATATGATCCCACAGTGATCCCATGGCAGCTGAGCATCCTGGAGCCCAGCTGAATACCTGCAAGTGTGTGCTTCCCACTGAGGGAGGCTAAACCTTTTTCCAGCCACTAGGTCCAGCCCAGATTGGGAGAGAGGGAGACTGACTGACAGCTCTTCTTGCTGCAACTGCTGGCTGTGCCTGCCTCAGCAAATCCCAGGGCCAGAGGAGATGCTGTCAGGATGTGCTTTGGTGACAGTAGTGGTGTTGTCATGACTCCTCTCAAGACCAAACCACTGCCCAAGCACTCACAATTTTTCTAACTTTTCTCGGATTTTTCATGCCACAAGTGCTTGTCTTGTACAAGAATCACATGGCAAATTTCATTAATAGCTCTAGGTTTCTAAGTGAAGTTTCTGCTCCTTCAATCTGCAACCCCAGGCTGACTTGGTGACAAGAAGTAATGAGGGAGCATGCGAGTTTTTGTCCCTTTCAGCTACAATAAGTTCTCAGTAATTCTGATTTCTAGGCAATGCACACAGAGGCATGACAACTTCCCTTCACAGAAGCTTGTCTTGTCAGGCTGGAGCCTGTGTGCTTAATAAGACATGAGGTGGATGTCATTTTTGTCATAAGGAGAAAAGATTCTTTGTCCAGATAAAGACAACGGCATCATCTTTGAGGAAGGCTTTGTATGGGAATCAAACTGAAATCTAGTGCTCTTAACGACATTTGGGAGTTCCTGCTTTCTGCCACCAGCGTGGCTGTCATCATTATCTTCATCTTTTTAAGCCCTTGGGTCCTTGTGCCAAGCTTCTTTCCCTGTGTCCAGGGCTGGAAGGCAATTAGACCAGCAGTCAGTGGCAAATGAAGCCCAAAGCTCTCTGCTGAAAGGTTCAGTCACTTGAGATCCCTGACACAAGCTGGCAGTGGAGAAACTAACAAGCAGAAAAGCAGAGCTCACTGATGCCTTTTCCCCATACTGCTAATAAGTAGTAAATAACACATAGAGATATCAGCTGTCTTTTTTTTTTCCCCAGCTTCACAAATTTTTGCAGGCTTGAGCAGATTTACAAAGCAAGGGTTAGATTCTAAGCCAGCAGAGATGCACCAGGCTCCAGGTGTAATGTCAGAAGGTCAGCAAGGTGCTTCCCTCACGCCTGTGTCGAGAGTGACCAGAATCCCAAACTCCTGTCTCTCACCACCCATGTATCTGCTACGCAAAACACAAAGGATGAGCTGAGGCAGTTTATTTTGGTCACAGAGGTCCCTTGCTTTCTCCCACTTGCATGCACCATACACTAACCCCTGAAAGTGCTTAATTACAGAATCTAGTCATGTGTGAAACCACATGGATTTCTCCTCGAAAATGCAGTCAGCTCTGGGACAACACATGCCCATTTAGGGTATTTAGGGTAAATACAAACACGGACTTCACAGCTGAAAGTGCTGGTCAAAATTAGGTGGGTATAATGGATATGCTGTGCCAAATCCATGATTTTGCCAGGACACCAGAATTTAGTCCTCAGCCATGTCCATGTGTCTTTTTAGACATGTAATAGTGAGGAATGCATCTCTTCTGAAAAAAAATCCTAAAATCCAGTGTGGAAAATTTTTTTTTACAAGCTTGACTTCTTTGGTGTTCGGTTTATACTGTGTCAAAGTTCCTGCAAGGAAAGGTGTTTCACTTCTCTCCCACTCTTCTTGCTGATTAGTCAGAGGTTATTAGGCCATGTTTAAGGAGAACAGCTGACTTTGAAGCACTTTCCAACTTCACCATTGAGGTAAGCCTTGCCTGCTGAAAAAAAATCTCTATATCCATTTCAATTCAACAGATAGGCACTTGGAGCTAGTGTCACAAGGAGGGAGGATTAGGGATGCTAATACTCAGCATGATATCATAAAATCACAGAATTATAGAATGGATTGGGTTGAAAGGGACTTGAAAGATCATCTAGTTCCAAGCCCCATGCCATGGGCTCAGAAGCCACCCACTAAATGGGGTTGCTCAGGGCCCCATCCAGCGTGGCCTTGAACACTTCCAGAGATGGGGCATCCACAGCTTCTCTGGGCAACCTGTTCCAGTGTCTTGTGACCCTCACAGTGAAGAATTTCTTCCTAATACCTAATCTAAATCTTTCCTCTCTTGGTTTAAAATAGCTGCCTCTTGTCCCATTATTATCTGCCCTTGTAAAAACTCTCTGTCTCTTCTTTATGAGTTTCCTTTAGGGCCTGGAAGGCCTCAATGGGATGTCCTTGATGTCTTCTCTTCTCCAGGCTGAACAACACCAATTCAGTTTGTCCTCACAGGAGAGGTGCTCCAGTCCTCCACTTATCTTCATGGCCTTCCTCTGGACCCCTTCCAACAGGCTCAGTCTTTCTTGCACTGAGGACCCCAGCCCTGAATGCAACTCTGGCTGGGGTCTCTCATAAGACAGGGTAAAGGGGGTGAATCACCTCTTTCCACCTGCTGGCTACTACTCTTTTAATGTAGTCCAGGATACAGTTGGCCTTTTGGGCTCCAAGTGCCCACTGCTGGCTCAGTTCCAGATTTTTGCCCACCAGAACTCCCAAACCCTTCTCCACAGAACTGCTCCTAATGAGTTCTTCTCCTAGCCTGAACTCACATCTGGGATTGCCCCGACCTAGGTGCAGCACTTGAACTTGAAGCTCATGAGGTTCTCATCGGCCCACTCTTCAAGTTTGTAAATGTACTACATGGGATCCCATCTGAAACAAAATTCCCAAACTCAGACCCTGCTTTACACAAAGAGGAAGAACTGTGTGGAAAAACCAGGACTCAGGATACACCACACAACAGGTTTCCACAACACCTCTGGAGGGCTATTCATTAAAATCCTTATCATAAAATATACTGAAGGGGTATACGAACCCATATCTCACAAATTACAAGTGCTACAACAGTTGGACTCTGGTATAGGAGACAGGAAGACATTTCTTCCTGCTGATAGTTCCTTCAGCAGGCTCAAAGAACATCCACAGAGTCAGTCCCAGAAGATAAGGTCAAGAGGATACTCAAGTACATGATGAAATCATAAATGTTAAGAGTAAAGGTATGAATAGCTGCATGCATAGAGGAAATGACAGAAATGTGGGCATCTGGAGACCATAGGATTACAATTAACTGCCAAAAGTGGTTAGATTTTAGCATATGGTTCAATTAGGAACGTAACTTCTCCCATCTTTTCTTCTCATGTAAGGAAAGGGTTTTAAAACTTTTCCACTTGCAGAAGGTTTAGGATAATATTATAATAATAATGTCTACTGCTGTGTGATCATTACAAAATCATGATACATAGCCAGTAAAGCTACTAGCTGTGAGATATGCATATGTGATCAATTGCTCTTTTATTTCTTGGTTTTGCATAACACGAGGCTTTTTTTGTTTTTTTGCACTCAAAAAGCAATATAATATCACAGTAGAATCAGAGATCCATCATAAGAATTTACCTGCAGGCTTATGAGATGGCAACAACAGGAGGAAAAATAAAATGCAGCTAATAGGAAGATAAGTTTATATGCCAACCAAACCATTGTCTACAACAATAGATATTGTTCTGCTTGGTCAAAAATTTCATCATTTCAGTTTCTTTGCTTTTTCTTTTCTTTCTCACAGTAGAAACATAAAAATAGTTCAGAACATGACATACAGAGAGCTGGTGTTTTGGTATTTTTGTTCATCCTTACTTTCAAAAAGCATGGCAGTTGATTTTCCTCTTACAAAAGTCAGAACTGGATGATCTTGTTTGATCTCCTTCAGAGATCAATGGCCTCTCAACGGATGGCCAGATGAGAAGAGTAAATGTGCCTGAAAACATCAATATAAGCCCTGATTCTAAGTAACCACAATTCACCTGAATGGTGTTTGACTGCCAGTTCCTGGGTCATTTTAACCTTGTGCACTTTCAAAGTATTATTTTTTTAATAGCTACCCATATCAGCTTGTTCCTTTCTACTTCCATTTCAGATTCTATCCCAAATCAGCCATAAGACTTTCACAAAAGCTCAGTAGCTGAAGTCCAAAATTCACTCCAACCTGTTGTTTGCATGCCAGCACAGTTCTCCTGTACTTCTTTAATTTCTGGTCTGTAATCTCATAGTTGACAGTTTCCCATTGCTTAGCAAGCACAGCTTCTATCTTACATTTGTGAGTTTTACCAAGATATCATTTAAGAGAAGATTTTCACTTTAGAGCAAGAAGTTAAAGTCAATCCTAGTGTAGTTCTCAGCAAAGCTGAAAATGTAGAACACGTGGTCTAAACACACAGGTCCTCATGGGCTAGTTCCACATTACCTGTTTTATACTCAGTCATGCTGAGCTGAGATGAAGTGGTGTTCATGACAAAAAAAAATTTATATGTAGAAATTTTTTTTTTAAATAGTAACCTTTATTCCCCATGATTTTCTTAAGAAAAATTAATAGTGATTAGATGCAACATGGATAGAATGCAAAATAATGAAATTCAGAAAAGTGTCCTATGACTTGCCTGATTTGAATGCATGACATTCACCCATACTGTGCAAACTGACAACAAAGTCAATTAGTACTACTATATGATCCTTTCAAAGAACCTGTGTGTCAACCATATGGCAAAGAACACAAATTACTATTCTGCTTTGGTTCCCTCTTCCTCCCAAAAGATATTTGAGGGAATGACATTCACAGTAGCATTTCATTATACATGATAATAATAATTGCATACCTCCTTTATTGCTCAAACCCAAAGAAAACAAAACAAACAAAAGAAAGAGATACAGGAAAACCTGATTCTTATTTCTCATACCAGAGATAATCAGGATATGCTCTTCTGAGGATAGGAAGGTTGAAACAGTATAAATCAATGAAATAAGCACGGACATCTTTCAGTGCATCTGAGAGGAAATAACTTTAAAGCTGTGCATATATTTTGAGAAGAGAATTTGCTGAAAGTACTTTCACCTTGGCATGACTTTCCTCCACTGCATCCTCTGTATTTCTCTTTATACAAAGATTGATATTAGATCAGTGGATTCAGAGGATGAGCACCATATACCCAAGAACTCTGTAGGTGTTTTCCTCCCCGGTTGCTCTGCTATATACGACAGTTCAGCAATGCTGTTTACAGAATGTCTGTACTCAGCCAGTACTAGATGCAATCTACCTGTATAACTAAGTATTCAGGAGTGTATTTAAGGCTTTTGTATTTAGATAGACCTTGCTCTTATCGGTGTTATTCCATAACACTCAGAATTATGCAGAGATAAATCTTCACATGGAAGAAATAAGATTAGCTTTGACAGGTTACACCAGACTATAACCCAGGTCAAAGTGTATTATATAATCTATGCAGCAAACCTCCAAAACTCTGCAAATTTTGCTTTTTACAGGAACTCAACATGAACCAGTGGAAGTAACCCAGCCCAGCAGAAAATATGCAAGTTACTTTTTTTACCTTTGTAAAGCAGACATGGCTCACACCACGCTTGTCTGGTAATTAATCCACATAGTGCATGTGTTCTCCCGCAGTGACTGCCTGGATTCATCCATCCTGCAGCTGTATTCTGTCTGATTGGAGCTGTTTCACACCCCAGTAAAGCAGGTGTCTCATGAGTAACTGTACCTGGTCCATCTGGCAGTAATTTAACAATGATGCTTTTATTATTAGCACTCTATAATCAGCTCATTGTGTGATTGCCAGTCTGTCCCCCTGCCATTTTCTTGTGTGGTTTTTCGAATGTTTTCATATTTTCAGTATCAAACCAGTCTTTTGGGCCTGGTGCCTCGCATCTGCAACTGAGACTTAGCAAATGGAGGCCCACACAATGGGCCAAACAGCTGTCTTTGTGTTGCCTTAGCAGAAAATGTCCAATTACAGCAGAGTACACACACCACCATTGATGACAACACATTTGTATTAAAGTGCCTTTGTTCTGGGGAGACTCCTATCATTTATCTAAATTACTATTATTTTCCCTTTCTCCTCAGAGCTTTTACTGAATCTCTGAGCAATTTCAAGCCATTAGCCTGCAGATACAGGCTTTATTCAATAGGATTGCATTACTGGGAGAATGGCTGTCTGCCTAGCTGTGTCTGGCACCAGTCAGTCATGTCAGGAATCCCAGATCCGAGGGGCATGGCTCATCTCGTTTTGATTGATGCTCTACTTCCCTAGTGTTCCTGCCAACAGAGGTTGTAAATCATGCCCAGATAATTCTGCTGTTACGTATTTCTGCATAGAGTGCCTGTCGTTTTCTGGGTGCATTTTAATTTCTGGGGTTTATTTCCGTCACTGCCAAAATCTGCTTGATGCTGGAGAGACTGATTCCCAATACAAACATACAATTGGGAGAAATGTCTATGTGGAGAAGGATGAGTGTGAGGAAGGAATGGGTGCAGCTGGCCCTTATACATGCCTTTGCTCTTTATCCTGTGATAGGTGGTGAACAGGGAACATCTGCAGTCATTTCTTCTCCAGGCTGTTCTCTTGTCAGAGTGTTGACAGATAAGATCAATCACATCATCTGTGTTCTTCTTGTCTTCTTAAATTAAGCTGTTTGGGCTAGAGACTGTTTTTACCTGCCTGTAGATACTGTACCAGAGGTAGCAGGGCAAGCATTTTGACACTGTTAAAATACAAATATTCCCTAACATTTTAACTCATTATGTATCTTCCAGGGTGTTTTGAAAGCTACTGCAGTGGCTGAATTTCTACCTTTCCGGGTCAAATATTGCTGCCTCCAAGAGAGGCTAGTATTAAGAGCTTTGAGAAAGCTGGGAAAGACTTTCATGCTGTGAACAAAAGCTCTTCTAGAATAAACTGGAGAATGCAACTAGAATTCCTCTTCCAAAAATGTAGAGTATGGATACACAGGCAGAACCTAGGGTTAGGTTTTGTTTTAGGGGAAGGGGTTAATTGAAGGGAAGACAAGACAGAGGAACAGAGGGCTCAAAAGGTTTTTAGAAGCTAAATGATGGCAGGTCACTAGAATTATCCCACTAGCAGTAATCTGGGAATGCACATAGCCTCAGTAGCAGCTGGGCATTATGTCTCCAGTAAGGGTTACAATTTGGAGAATGAGAAAGCCAGCAACAGGATTTGAATAGCCAAAAAGAATAAAATTTAAGTAGAACCTTTCAAAGCCTCTGAGTTAAAAAACCTAGCAGTAGCCTCCAGCCTGCTGTGACAGATTGAACCTTCACTATAGCTCCAGGCTTTTTCCTTGTCAGAACCCCCACTGTTACTTCCAACCTTCTTCTGAACTGAGACATAGCTCAGGACTCCTGCCAAACACTTCCACCATTTAATGGCTTCCCAGATGTAAGGTGAGGTCTAGACGAGGGTTAACATTCAGCAGAAGTGAAAACTAGAGGAGACAGCTTCTCCATTCATAGAGTTCTGATGCCACAATTCTCTGCAGTACAATACTTTGAAGGATTTTGGGGAAATTGCCCTTTCTTAAATATTAGTTTAGTTTAGGATTATGCTTCTGTGGAGACAAGCAGGACCTGTGGTAATAGAAAACTTGACTGTGGTTTTCAGTTCTCCTCCTATCATCGTTCTCTCCAGGTAATGCATTAAACATTTGTTCACCTCACTCTCAGACAAGGAACTGGGGTGCTGAGAAACACCTAAACAACAAAGAGAGTAAAAGTAGAGTTCAAGAGGTCAGTGAAGGTGATATTTGGGTCTTAGACTCAAACATTCCTCCCAACTATACATTGTCCAGGCACTTGAAGACAGTCAGACCTGAAACCCTGATTCTTTTCAAGGTTCAGGTAAAAATGAGGGGTTTTAAAAAGGGAAATCCCTGGGCAGCACTAAGAACGCAGCTGAAAAGGGACTGACACAACCTAGGAGGAATTCCCAGCCCTGTTTCATCTGAGGGCTAAGGTTCACATAAGGATCAGTTCTCTGTAGGAGAGACAGCAAGAGCAACACCCAAAAACTGCCTGCTCATGAACCAAGAGCTTGTTAATGTCTCTTTCAGTGTGAATACTCAAGTATTGTGTCAGGGAGTAGCCTTCCATGGACAGTCTCCATCTATTTGGGAATTTTTGTCTACACACAAAACCTGAGATGTTGCTGTCTGACCCTTCTAGACCCAGACTACTTCTTTCCTCAAGTCCACCTTCCCACAGTGCAGTTACCAAATTACATTTTATTTTAACTACTGCAACTGGCAAGCCACCCTGTTTTTCAATGGTCTTCATGTCTTTCCTCCAGTTTATTTAGTCACCCTACTTACTCTCAGGCTTTTCAGAGCTCTCTCACACATCTGCTACTTCTCTATGCACCCAAACTCTTTGCCCTTTCCTCAGCTTATTTTCCTAGTGTGTGGATGCTCTCGTCATGCAATCTCTGCTCACTTTCATTCACAATTTTTTAGTCCAGAAGACAGATTTTCTATTTAAGAAACTGTTGGCATCATTTTTCTGGTCCTGAAAGTGGTTTTATGCTGTGTCAGAACACTGATTCAAAGCACCATGTTTGCTTACCATTGCTACTAAGAACAACATGCACCTGATTTACTACCGAAAAATGACATTAATTTTCATTAGTCACACATTCATCTCTGCAAACGTAATGGATAACTTAATTAGGTATGTTATGTTTACTTCCCTGCACCCCGAAATGATCATATAATAAAGGCACAAACAGAAACACATTGAAAACTTTTTGTACTTAGTTTTCTGTAGGAGATTTGGAATTATAAACAAAGTAATTTCTTGTCATAGTCCAGCACATGTGTGCAGTTCTTCCTGGACCTGCAAATAGTGTGATGGGCAAGTGGTCAAGGAGCTCGAAAGTCCAAGGCTGAGATTTGTGCAGTGTTGTAGAAGTCCTGTGTGACCTTTCATCCTCACAGACGAAATGAAGAAAACAAGAACATTCTGGTCTCATAGAGATGATATGGGACACTCGAGTACAATTGCAACAAGGGCCACAAAAGCATTTAAGAGATTGGTAAATTATAGACAAACATACTCATCCATCCTTTCATTTGATCTATTTTACAAGATCAAAGCAGAGAGCTTTCATAGTTCTAAAGGGAAGATTAGACACACGTAAGAATAACTTTTGCGTCTGTAGTGGCACTAGCTAGAATGAGATTTTCATGAGAAAATCATAGATACTTCGAAATTAGAGATTTTGAAGACTATTTAGGTCATCCAGTCCATCCAATGCAGGATTTCCCATGGAATCTATTCTCCAATATCTTTGTCCAGCCTGCTTCTACAGTCTTTCCGCCTTGAGGTAGAAGGTGATCTCCAGATGAGATCATAAATAATTTTTTTCCCTGTAGCAAAATAAACTTTCCTGAGCATGTCTCAATCAATTTATTAATTTCCAGCAAGAGACTCTGCCCTTTTTTCCCCAACAATTTGAAGCAGATGGCCTCATCTGAAAGCAAGTGACCTGAAGATATGCATTTTTTTCCACTTACAGGTCAACCACTCATCAGTGACCTTTAAAATAAAAAAATCTAAATGCTGACAAAATTTGCCTTGCTTAAGGAAAAATGAAAATATTTCAACTGACTGGTTCAAACTATCATTCTAAAATTACCCTGCAAATCAATTAAGCACTTAACAATGGAACAGCACTCTGTGTTTCAGCCCACAAGCCATCTGTAGCCTTATGTGACAGTTAACTCAGGCTGCAGCCAGCTTCTGGATTCCCTTTCAGAGGTCTGTCTGAGCCAACAGCAGTTTGCAAAGGAGGGTGGATTTTTCCAAAGGCAAGAGGCCAGCTTCCCCCAAGCATCTTTTCTACAGGACATTAATGTCTGCATAGCCATACAATGCAAGAAGGACTGAGTGGACTACGAGGTAAAAGACCTCCCAGAAATAGACTCTTCTTGCATTTCAGTCCCTATCCTAGTCCCAAAAACATTCAAGAAAAGTTGCAGCTGACAGTGGGTTGTATTAATTACTTTACTCATGGCATCCAACACATCGAAACCATCTTTTCAAGTCTCTTCTCAAGTCCTGCTGCCTGTAGACAGACCACAATACAGAATTTACTTTCTCTAAAATGCAAGGAAAGTATTTTAAAAAATCAAGTGCAATTTTTCTCATTTTTATTAATGATGAAAATATTTTTTGCCTTGAAATCCCTGCCTGAAACTCCTTTGTGTTGTTTTACCATCTCATTCTGAATTCCTCTGCAGTGTTGATGGACTTTCACATCTCTATTTTCCCTCTGCTGTGTGTAATGTTATTGCTGAAGCACTGGGGGGTTTTTGCTTCTGATTTATTATAGGTTACTGGTGCAGATTCTCAGCTTTCTGAAAAATCCACAAGCATGTGGCAGTCTCTCACTGCACCATTCAGTTCCAGCTGGTCTGCTTTCCAGGACAGTTTATCCAACTGTTTGTTGGCAGATACATTACCACAGGGCATAAGAAAAGTCCTTCCTTCTCCGGAGAATGAATAAAAGATGGATAAGAAGAAGTAGCTATAAATGGTTAATTTCCACAATGAAAAGATATCAAAAGTGGTCCTAATGTTTTTCAAGGAATTCATATATGATGTGGCACAAAGGGCTATTCTTAGGTCTAAACACCATAAATCTCATCCAGTCCATTATGATTTCATGCTTAGCAGAGGAGATTTATCAGCCAAGGGCTCTCACACTAAGGCAGAATGCCTTTTTGTGGCCCTTCATGCAGCACAGGCCAGGAGTTCAGCCTGCAGAAGTGCACAGGTGGGACTGTATATGCTGTGTTCTCGAATTAAAGTTTGTGACAGATTAAGTGGCATCTCCCCACAGCAAAAAACTTGTTTTGGAATAGATCTTTGATCAACTCTGATATTTTGGGTTTTATCATTCAACCAACCAGTTTTGTTTAGCAGTTCCATAAACTTGGGTTCTATGGTAACATCCAATGTTATTGTGAAATCAGTTACATGCTCTTGAAAGAACGTTGTCTTGTCTCAGTTTTCTGAAGAGTAATTTTATATGCAACTTCATATAAAGTAATATTGTTTAAACATGAAGAATATATCTTGCATGGTTTTGTAAAATTGCAAGTACTGTTCCTAATCTATCAATATATCTCACTAAACGATATTTTCCGCACGAGTATTATTATTGTGTGTTCAAGTAAGGAAGTGTTATCATCATGAAAACCAGAAAAATCTGACTCTGAGTAAATATTAACGGCAATTTACAAAATCATAGAAAGTAAGAATATAGATCAGTATGTGCAAATTCAGAGCAGTGTTTCAATCTGAAGGTAAATACAAACTGTTTTGCAAACACTAAGCATAAACAAGGTAAACAGACCTTTTTCAACTCTTAGGCCATTTAGTTTATCATATCTGTTGATTTCAGTATGTGATTTTGATAGATTAAAGCTTTAGGTAACTCTTGCAGGATGTTTTCAGAGAGTTGACTCAAATCACATTGAGAGATAAAAATCTACAGTTGTTGGCCTATGGAAAGTTATATCATTACATGTTTTTCTAAGGTTTAAAAATACCAAAAATGCTAGTTGTTCACTTCTAAAATATATATAAATAATACTCCACTGAAAGAGAATGTCTCTCTGAAATAACGAACCAATTCTAGATACAGTTCTCACAAGGTGTAAATCCATAGTAGAGTCAGTACCACAGAGCAGAATTCCAACGTAAGTCACACTTCCATTGACATCAGTAGGCTAAATTTGCAGCTGATGTAACACAAAGTATCTCCATAAGGAAGAATATACTTATCTCCATAAGGAAGAAAGGCTTTTCTCCACCTATAGTCTGCACAAGCGAAAAATAAAAATTAAAAAAAACCAAAAAACAAAAAAAACCCCAAACAAACAAAAAAAAACCCAACAAAAAACAGATGCCAAAAGAAATATTTCATTTTTAATTTCACACCAGCCAAAGAACTTCCCAGAAACATTTTCTCTGTTTGCTACTATTGAACACTGGGGAGAGAAACCTGCTGCTGCCGACCTTGGAGGCTCCAATTTACACACTCACTGTTGTTGCAGCTTTCCCCATTACAGGCAGGTCACTGATTTACTAACGCAGTGGTTCCTCTCTCACTGGCAGGCACTGACTTCAAACACGTTGGTTATTCATGAGTGCAGTATGCCCCTCAGTTCTAGGACTTGACCTCTTCTTTGTTCTTTTTGTCCTGTGTTTGGACCAATTTATGCTCACGAAATTGCTTTGGGCCTTTTCTATCCTCCAGGCTTGTACATTTCCATCGCATGATTGCTTCCTTACATAATGGGATAGCAATCAGTAATTGATGAGTTAATATTTCCCTTTCCTAGATAATTAGCTTCCTGATCACAGTGCTGCCATCAGGAATGTTCAGGTGCCATAGATTATTGTACCAGTCAGGGCTCTAAGCCAGGAAATACCCAGAGCTTTTAGTGCTGGTAGGTGTCGTATTTGTTGGAGGTGTTCTTTTCCAGATGTGACAGGAAGCCAAGGTTTGTGCTACACTGAGTTGTTAGAACATGACAGTGTCTCCATACATTTTATCTTCTAACTCGAATTTACTCCCAAAATTTCGTTTGCAGGTTTGGTTAAATTGACATGACATCTGGATTGAATACATTATATTCTCCCCTATCTAAGCTAGGATGAAGAATTAGCATGTGATACAAATTTATATTCTGTATATAAAAGGGATTAAATGGAAGCTAAAGTGACTTTTGTTTGGGGATTTTGCAATCTGCATCAAATGTTCTGTGATTTTCAGCTGACAAGTATTCAGTTTGGGGCACTGTTAGTACATTACAAAATTTAGACAATGAGTGAAATGAGAAGGAATTTAGAAAAAGTCCTTGGCAGTGTCTCTCATAGAAGCTCTTACAGAAAGAAAACCCACAGTAACGTTACTGTTAAAAATTTTATAATTCCATCTACCAACTCCAAACTCTGTGTTCCTGAACCTGCCCCACCTTTCATACCTATTTGTTGCCCTGAGCTTCGCAGTCCTCGTTGTTTTCATTTCTGTAAGAGTTTTCTCACAACCTTTTTCTCTAAACATAGCCATGTTTTACTAACCGTCCCAGATGTTTGCATTCCACTTCTAGGCGGAGACATTTGATAGATCTTTCCTTTGACCAGTGTGACTGGGGGGTGTTGATTTCTCCCTCCAATCCACGGTGATTTCTAAGAACATATATAAATAAAGTGGGGGCCAGACCCCCAAGCTTTTGCCCTCTTTCGCTCGACCCGCGTCTGTGTTGTTTTCTCTCGTGTCCAAGTAAAACACCTATTTATGTCCACATATGCACATTCAGATTAAGAGCAAGAAAGAAAAAGGCAAGAAGTGACATATTCCAGAAGTGGACTACTCAATGTGGATTTTTCTGAGCCGAGAAAGAGTTTCTACTATTAATGTTTATGTGCGGGTTTTGTGCATCACAAACCCATGTTCTAGTGCAGTCATTTGAAAGTTTGTCAGGAGTACAAAATGTAAGAACTTTATCCACCACTAATGTATTCCTATAGGACTGGCATAGATTATATTTTCCAAATAAGTTATCAAATTTATCTATTTATCTCCAAGAATTTTGCATTTTCCCAGTCTATGATACACATTTCCTTTGATGGACCACTGAGAGTAGAAGAGATGTCTGCAAAATTCAGGATAGAAACTGATCCTCCTAAAACCATCCCTGTTGGAACAGGAATTGTGTCAGACTGGTCATTAATACTAGGCAAGATGAATTTCCTTGGTTATTACTGCATCTATTTATGTATGTGTGGGCTTTCATTTACAAAGGGGACCTGTCATTAATATAATTTATGCAATCAAAACCAACATAATTATTCTGGTTTTGATCAATGGTACTTTTTTTTCTCTAAATGTAAAGATCCTACTTCTAAAACAATTCTCATGACAGCCTTGCTAACAGTAACATCGGTGGATTATCCTGAAAATCACATATTTTACCTCCAAAAGACACTGATAAAAACTATTACGGTATTAGAAGTTTTTTTTTCACATGAGAGCTGCTCAATATCCTTGATAACTTTCTTTGTAACTGTTGTTCAAAAAAACTTGAAGTACAATAGCTTGGCAAAGTAGAAGAGTGCACAAAGGAGGCAGTGCTCTGTCTTTTACTTGGACGAATAAAATAGATATGGCAAGCAGCAATCTGTATTCTAGTGGTAGTATTTCCTATAATATATGGTCAATTATTTAATTCATCCCAAAGGATTTTATTACATACTCAGGGAAAAAAAAAAAACAAAACAAAAAACCAAACCAACCAAGAAACAAAAAAACCCTGCAAAAAAACAGCAAAAAATCAATCCTGGCCTGCAAACACCATGCATCTACACTTCCTAATACCATGTGTTTGCAATTCCTGATAGCGTATGTTTTGTCTCTCTTTCATTCTTCAACAAGCTACAAGATAAAAGAGGACAAGATAAGGGCAACAAAGTACCTTTATTTAAGAAGAGATTGCATATTTTTCAGTACTTGAACACAGAATTAAATACCAGACAGGAACGCATTGACTTTTTGAAGGTCCAGTTTCATACAATGAAAACCTGTAACTCACCAAGATAAATCTAATGAAAGAAATAAAACGAATAGAGAATGACAGCTGGGAACTGTTTCACATCCTGGAAGATCTCAAAGGCACAATCAGGCAGTACAGATGAAGATCAGTAAAAAAAAAAATTAAAAAAAAATAAAAATCTGGTGATAGATATACAGTCACAAATAAAATATTTACGTTTTTGTAAATGAATGTATTAGACTGTAATAACAGAAGAAAAATTGTAACTAGAAATTTAAAAGTATGCATTTGAAGATGTAATTTGCATAATTAAGCATATATTAGAGTCTGTGAATTGTACAAAATATCCAAAATTTGATTACAAGGTGAACTTAATAACAAGCAGAGATTGAAGTGCTTCTTGCCAAATGGCAGAAGTTTTTTTTTCTGAAAACAGTTTCAAAGCTTCAGAAACTCAGAACCCAGCTTTCACAACAGGCAAGTGATGACAGACAAGAGAAAGCTCACTTTCACTTAACAAGTGCTAAGTGCTCTTTTGTATTTACCCTTCTATTCAATTTCAGCCCAAGGTAATGCTTTAAAACAAGGTCATCTATAACGTCTTCATTGCTTTCTAATGTAAATCTACAATGTATAATATGTTTCGGCTGTAAAAATTGTATCCTGATTTTATAAATAGCATTCACTCTTCACTGAATAATTAAAAACTTGAAGCCTCACACAGTCCCAACTCCTGTTACTATGTATTCCTCTCACATCATTAGACAATACTCTCTTCAAATCCAACTATTTGTACCTGTACCAGAGCAAGTGCCAATGGCTGCTGTGCTCCCACTTTCACAGCTCTGTGAAATGAAGCAAGGAGAGTGTCCAAGACAATCCCACCTAGATTCAGACACTGTCTACTGGCGTTACACCTGTAAGGTCTCATTTCACACCTTACATTCTTACAGCACAAAGCTGTGATCTCTCTCACTTGCACACTTTGGGATCACACACAATAAAGTTGTGGGATCACAGGCTGAGGGGACCTGTGTTCCTCTCTCCTTATGGCTGCATAACCAGAGCAGAGATTGTAATGGGATCAGGCTACCAGCATGGGTTTTGTGTGCAGAACCTCGTGATTCTTCAGGACACACATGTAAATTAAATGTGAAAACTTCAGCTCTTGAAGCAACTATCCATTGTCCAGCTGCATGTGACACATGGAATGCTGAAGCAGAAGAGCATGTATAAAACCTGTAAAATTGCATGGCAATTGAGATTAGATTACTTCTATCTCTCAGGGTTGGTCTTTCACTCAAAAGAGCACCAGTATAAGGCCTCTAAAACTGAGAGATGTCATATAGCTGGCCTGTCACTAGAGGCAGTTGTAAATAGAGCTCATTCCCCTGTAGCCTAAAAGTGCACATTTTTTCAGAATATTTTTTGCACATTTTAGCACATTAGCTCAATGCATAGATGTCATACTTTTTCTGATATGAACTTCACATCTTTCTTTGTCTCTCTAACTTAAAAAGGAAAGTGTTCATAGCACCTGGACATCATAATTTTCTGTTGTAGGTATATTTTATAAATAGAAAATAATGGGAATTGTATTGGTAGAAATAATATTCCAGTCAACGAATATAACTTGTGCTAATGGGGACTGAATTTACTTAATAAGAGTCCTTCCATCAGTAACTACTGATCTGAATCTGTCTTCAGTTAATTACCTTGCAGTATTCCCGTTCCTCCTGTCCTACTGGTAAGGCTTCAGTCACAGCAGAGCTAATTTGAGAGCTCCAAAGCAGCACAGTCAAGAGAGAGGAGCTGCCACAACTAATATTCAACACACAGGTAGAGAATTGGAATGTTTCTAGCTGAAACTGGTAGTGCTGACCAACAGTGCCTTTTCACCTTAATTCTGAAGTAGATCAAACAACATGGAAAGGGGATATTGGTAGATTTTATGAATGGAATAATACCTTTCCCACTTTGGAGCTTTATTGATTGGGGGCAGAAAACTGTGAGCCTTACTGACCACTCCCTGGCTTTCCAGTTGCTGAATCATCTCATGGATGGGAGTGCCAGATCCCTTGTTGGTGCAATATTGTCAGCAGTGCACTGTTGTGGTAGTGATTGGTACCTGCTGTTCTTCAACCCTCAGCAGTCCCACAGCAGAAGGGCTCAGTCTGTTTTATGACAGAGGCTGACTGGAAGCAGAAGTTCTTCAGAATTCTTTATTCTTAGGGAAGAGCAAAAAGCCCACTGTAAAAATTTCTACCCCACATTCATCTTATCTGTGAAGAAAAAGGGATAAAAACCCTTTCTCACTTCCCACTGAAAACCCGAGGCAGCAGAAGCAGCCTCTTTCAAGTGGCTAAGCCTCATCATGCTATCACATTTCTTTGGACGCCTCTGAGTTTCCTTTGTGTGGGTATGAGAACAAAACCTTACACATGAAAATGTTTATGGAAAAGAAAATAGAGAAAAAATTGTCCTCAGCCAGCTCAAAGTTGGTTTATTCTCTAGTGAGCTATTTACGGACTATTTTCCCACCTTGCTCTGAGCTCCAGCTTTTAGGCAAAGCAGTGTGCCAAGCACTTTAAATTGCTTCTATCCATCCAAACACTTTCCGTGGTATAAGCATTGAAGGCCTTCCATGAGTCAGGAAGGACAAGAGGAATGAATTCATCACATCTCCATCGTTAATTTCAGTGATTTCAATACAGCCAGATGGCTGCTTGCCGGTGGTGGCAGCATCTCTGTGAAGTGTTAGTTTCTCTGACTTAATATTTTTCTAAATAGAAACTTCAGAAAAAACTGAGAAGATATGTGGTGTTTTTAAAACAGAATGAAGTTATGTCTAAGAAAAATTTAATCAAAATCCCCTCCATTTGCCCACTAAAATTTAAGAGAAATCTTGTTGTATTCAACTGAAGGTCAAATCGATTAATTCCTTAAAGAAGTACATAAATAAATAAATAAATACTAGAACTAAGAGAGAAACACACAGCTCCAATTCTCTACTTCTCTACTTCCTATAGAGTTTAATTGTTACTCTACTGTTATTCAGACAAGTCACAGAAAACTGAAACTACAGCTTTGGTCTGAGACATACCTGTGGATAAATTTAGTTAATGTAGTCGCTGGCTTTCTAATCAATCCTTTGAGACTCCCATGGATTCCTCCTACCTATGGGTAACTGGGAGGAAATAAATTTAACATCTGCAGAAGTGTTTCAATATAACCAATCTGAAATGTTGTAGAGAAAATTTCTACCCTCACTCCAGGTCCACAGACTGACTCCAGTGATACTGACATAGATACTATTGATTTACACTTGCAGAAGCCATAAAGCAGATATCAGTGAATTTACATATTTCTCTCTGGAGCTTTAGTGTCCTCTTTTTCATTTTAATTTTAGTGTCAGTACTGTTGTTTGTTTTTTTTTTCCCCATGTTTGTCTTTATTGAATTATGGCATAATTTATTCTTGGGAAAGCAGCCTCATCATTTAAAAGCCGTCTCCAGATTTCATTTGCATTTTTACTCCTTTGCTTCTGAATAAAATTTTGTTCTTGAGGGTTAGCTGGAAAGATGGTGATTACCAGAGTCATGAGACTACAGCAAAGCCTCTCAGCAGTTCAGCTACAGAAAACATTTCATCACGGGATCTGGAGCCTTGTCAGCAGAGAATAGCAGCATGAGATATCAACATGGGCCTTTTTAGTACTTCAGAGAGATGTGGGCTGCTAATGAATGCACCCAGAAAGTGAACGTCTCCTGATTTTGTATGACAGAAAGGAACTGATAAAAAATTCTAATATAGTTATTAGCCCACTACGACATGAGAGGAAGCTTATGAGGCAGAGAGGGATATCACAACATAGCAGCATTTGAATATCTTTTAATGGAAACAGTACTAGCATTGGGTACCACCTTAAAATCTTGGAAAACAGCTTTACTGAGCCCACACCATGCAGGTAGATTCCAAACCCCAGACACTGCCATCACGTTCTTGCTGGTGAAGCCCAGTGTGTTGGTGAAAGAACGGCCTAACAACATGGACCTTCCCAACATCAAACTAAGGCCCACAGTGGTGGATAAATGGATGCAATCCTGGATGTACTATCACTCAAAGCTGTTGCTCTCCCAATCTACAAGTGCAACACACATTCACATTATGTTCATTTTCAAGATGGAAAATTTGAGGCATTTCCTTTCAATTTTAACTTTTTTACATTCCACTGTAAACAAAACAAAAACATAAATGCAGAAGAAAACCAATTAGACAAATATTATTGTGAGTTGAAAAATCTCTGGATAAAAATTTCATTATCATTATTCCTTGACCTAGCATTGACATACACAGATTTTAAAGAGTTGTACTGGATTTTTACTATACATCTTTCAGTAGCGCTAATGGAAGGCTGATTAAGTGTTCCCTTGAGATTCAGAGAGAATTCAGTGTGTAATTTTGTTTTAGCACCAAAATCGTTCATGAGCACTGGGGTTTTAGTTGTTTTCTCATGAAAAATTTTATCTGCTTTCTTTGACTTTCATTGAAGTTGTCACCAACTTGAGAAATTGTCATCACTTCAGAGAAATTCTATAATTTCTGAAAAGTGAAGGATATTAAACTGCCTGTCCCCAAAGTTAAAATGAGATCCTTGACTTTGTCTTTTGCAAGTTCATTAAAGTACTCTGTAGCTCTAAGCAGGACTGTTTTTTCAGTTCTGAATGCTGACATGGAAAACTGAAATAATGGTCATTATTACAGTTATCAGTCACTTAATGCTGAGCTGTGCCTTGAGGATGTTTCATACAGTATATGCAACTGCCCCTTGCAGAATATTTAAGTCTGTGCTGAATTCTAATCAGGGTTTCTAATATCTTTTTCTACTTTTTTTCTTTTTAATTGCTGCATATTCATTTCTCCCCGCTTCTCCATCTTTACATACACCTTTTCTCTTCATTAACCCTTTAAATTTATCACAATTCTTTATAAAACACATCCACTGTTTCTTAGAGGCTTTTCACATTTGCATCTCTCTCTTATATGGACTATCCTCTGTTCCCTGCACGTGTCTCTTCTTTTCTCTGTAATCACAGAAATGAGAAGGGAAGCACAGGGACTGAATTGCTCCACTGCCCGAGGCTGAGGGTGGGATTGAGCTTTGTGACACGCTTCCCAGGCTGGTTTCTGGAGGCAAGCAGCAGGTGGATGTTGCACTAGGTGGGCATTGCACCTGACACGCTGGAGCTGTACCCGGAGCAGCCAGGTTCAGTGCACACAGATTGCTCTGTCTCTGGTGGTTCCAGTGGGAACTTCCCCGCCTACACAAACCAAGAGTTCAGCCCACTTGCTCCACTGTCCCCCCTCCTCACCCTGACTGCCTGCATACTTCAACCACACCTTAGACACTGCACTCTCAATTGGTTGCACTCAATTGAGAGTGCAACCAATTCTGCACTCTCAATCTTCCATTCACCAGGCTATGGATAAGGACATGCTTCTACATCTCCTACTAGCGAAAAGGCCTCATCGAGTTTGATATTTTCTTCAAAACACACATGTCCCAAAATCAGAGGAATATATCACACTTGTATCTTGATAATGTAAGGCTTGGGGTTTTTTATGGGAGAATAACTTTGGACTCTCATCCACTCTAATTTCAGAAAATGGATCCCTGAGGCATGTTACTATTATGGTTTTTAAATTCATTATTTTTAAGACTATCTTATGATTTTCAAGGGCATAACTCATCATTCTAGGATGCCTGGAATTAACAATACCAAGTGACAGTAAAAACAAGGCTCCATCATAGCATAAGCCCTTAGGCAACACTGTAGCAATAAAACAAACACTATCTTACTGCTAAGAAGCTATTTCTAGGTCCCTCTGGGTGTCAGCAGGACTTAAGCAGAGCATAAAAAGAAGTGAATTTCACAGTGCATCTAAGTGTTTTTGATAAAACAGCACAGCTTCTGAGGCATTAATTCCACTCACAGGGAGAAGTTTCCACATCCACTGTACAGCAGAATTATCTAAGGAACAGTTTTACAGGGTAAGTTTCTATGCAGCGTCTACACCTTTCCTGTCACTATTGTGACTACAAGCTATTCCCTCCCCCAAAGAATACTGTATTGTTTTGTGTAACAATATGGAAGGTGAATTGTAATAGAAAACCATTTTGGTGCTTGATAAACTAAGTATCATTTTGAGCTCTTACAGTTTCAGTTAAAAACTCATAAACACATGTTTGTTTTGCTAGGACAATGAAATACCATTTAGCTACTGAAGTGCCAATTAACTAAAATTCTGTGCTGGTGCTACTGATGTAAATCAGGCTTGTAGATAGGCAGTGCAAACGAAGATGCAGAATTGGTTGCAGCCATTTAGCTGTTGATAATTGAGATGAAATGGAAGGCAACACATTGAATTTAACACTGTCTGTATAGAGAGTTTAGTAGCCTTTTTTCATTGCAAGAATTTATGGACCGTGCAGTGATAGCACCAGTGAAAACATGACAATGTTATAGCACGACACACTGTAATGCTTTATCCTTTATTGTAAAACAACTGGGAAATATGGAGGTGATGGAACATTACCTCCCACGTTTTCCAATGAACCTTTCCATTCTGCTGTATCTCATGGGACTGCTGAAGCTAAAAACAATGGAAGACTTCCCAGGAAAATCTGATCACGGGGAAGGGGTCATATTATAGTCACTAATAAAAGCACCTCAAGAGTCCAGATTTCCACACTGGAATCTCCGTGAAGCACTATTTACCCCTCCAACAGTTTGCAGATGGCTTGCCTTTCAGGAGAAAATCAGAGCAAAAAGGCCTAAATAACACATAGGAAAATAAAGATACCTGAAATTTAATTAGAGGAACTGGTAAGTCAGATGAAGAAAGGCAGAACTCAGCTGAGGAAAACAATTAAGGAAGAAGTTACTTAGAGTGCATCTCAGAGAGATTTTAACATCTGAAAGGCTTTAACAGCTGAAATGCAGTGCTTCCCATGACTTGTGTTTGAGAGCTGTGAACCTTCGTGTAGACCCAGGGCCTAAACACAGTCAGTGTTTAATTTTAAACAAGAAATCAAAAACATCCACCATACAGGGAAGTCCCCTGTATGCCACCATGAGAGTGTGAAGTACAGCTTTCTCCCTCCCCACACCGAAGCCTTCCCATGTCCTATCAGCAATATTAAGGTTTGTGTTAATGGTAGCATGGAAATGAGTGAGCAGAACAATAGTCTTGGTTGCTATTTTAGGTGTTCCTGGATGCCTAAATATAGCTGTTCCCTGGCTAAGGTTTATGAAGTTAGGTCCTTCCTAACCATTCCTTTCTGAAGTTGGGTAACGTGTCTGAGGACGAGAAAAGGAGGTGAGCAAAGCCATGACCTCTCAATATCTAGCTGAAGCTATGCCATTCTGCATAAAACAGTTGGGTCAGACAGAGAAAGATGGAAAACTTATGAAGCTTGGGAGACTAGTCAGAAACTGAAGATAAGAATAAGAAACCTGAGTCTATTTTCTGTTCTAATAAAGAAAGCCTTTTGTCAGAAAATTACTCTGGCAAAAGCTGAGGTGCTTAAGGATTTTAGGTTGTAAATGAGAAGGTCTTTAGCAAATCATCATTTTCAAGGCAGTGCCTGTATGTTCATATCAATGCACTTCTGCGATCGTTTCCCATAAGCACTTCTATGACTGAATTTCTCTGAAATTAATATTCATGAAGAATATACGCATTAGCCTGCATATCTAAAGGCTTGTACAAAAAAAAAAAAAAAANGCACTTTCTGCAACCATTTACATCTGAAATGAATTACAATGAATTACAGTCAGCCAATCATAAAGTGAAAGCCCTATAATATGACTCTTATGATCAGACACATGAAAGTGATACATATCCTTCTGAATTGCAAACTGGCATAAGCCAAATGGCTGAACTGCAGAAAAACACAGGACAGTCAAGAGCATTCTCCAATCAAAGGAGATTGTAAATGTATTTTTATTCACATTCATTTGTTATATATTATGATGCTCATCTTTCAACAAGAATTTTTAAAGAGTGAAATTATCCTTGTGACAAAATTAATTTGGCTTTGCCAGGAGCCTGCCCCACCACTACTTGTGTGTTCCTCCTGGGCAGAAGTACAAGAATTGAAAATGCTGAAGTGCTCATACAACATGGTAATGAGACTTTTGGATGAAATATGTGTTTTGTGAAAAGGAATGCTTTCTTCCCTCTTAGGTGTGTTGCCAAGGAGAGTTGTAAGCAGAAGCCTAGAGGTTTACAAGATGTCTGTAGTTTAAATATAAGGATTTAGGATAATAGATGCCTGCGTCTGAGTAAAATAGTACTCAGAAAACTGAAGAACATGTACCTTTGAGATGCCTGATTTTTCCCCCTCCTCTAAAGACTGGATCTTGAGGTAGAAGTAAACAAATTTCCACACAACCTTTCCCATAGTTTACCATTAAACTATCAGGTGCTCAGCATTAGGAATCAGAATCCAGGATAATTGCCAAAAAAAAGAGGTTTCAAAATCATGAAGTTTGTTTATATTTTAAATACATCAGCTCACAGTCTGAGTGTGAGTCCTTATAGGCAAGTCTTTAGCTTTTCTAAATGAGAAACCTCCTCTACACCAGAATCTCAAGGGAAAGATTGATTTGTCAGATATTTGCTTATATTGCATGTTTCCAGGGGCAGGCAGCAGCCTCAAGAAGAAAAGCTGAACATCAGTGACTCAATAGCTGGTAGTATGTTGTTCACATAAACTAGGAATAGGAATAGAAGAAAGAGAGGAAAAGTTTTACAGTAAAACCTTATAGTAAACAAGACTGAAAGATCCCTAAAGTATAAAAACATACTATGGTCACCACTGAAACTTGGTGACAAGGGAGACTTTAATATCCGGGAACCAAATATAAATCCCTGGCCATAAAGAAAGGGTGGCTAGGAGGGATACAGATATCACTGTGCTTGAATTTTGGTTTTCCCTCTTGTTACCTTTGAAATCAATAATGCTTGCTCTGTGTGGGCAATAGCTTCCAGGTACCCAACTGTTCCATCAGCAGCAGAGGTGGCTGCTCTGGGAGAAAATGGTGACGAAACAGAAACAGCTGACACCTGGGCACCAGAACAGTTGCTGTGATTTCTCTTAATGTCTTTTGTAGAGATACCTGAAATAAGATTAATAAACATGCATGTGGGTTTTTTCACTTTGCTGTGGTATGAGTGGTGTGTCTGAAGAGACCACACAAACAGGCAGTAATGCACTTGTAACTCAGACCTGTTGAAATCAAACTTTGAATGGGTATTCCCCATGGACTGCAGTAGGACCTGAGCCTCATCCTCTGAGGGTGGCTGACCTTCTCCTGTACCTTGTATTGAGCTACACAGCACAGTGCTGGGTGACCCTTCAGAGAAACAGTGGCAGGACCTCAGGAGGAGAATACATTTGTTCTTAAAAAGCTTGCAGGTTACTTTTGAAGTAAGGAAGAAGGGAAGAAAAAGCTTTAATGACTCAAAACACTGTGCATCAAAAGAATTGAGAAGAAAATATGGCTGACATAATTTTTGAAACACACAGAAAATCTCTTTGAAAAGTCAAATATTTCTTTGTACCTCAAGTTCTTTTGTCCTCAGTGAAGAAGGTACATATGATGAAAGCAGAGCGATAAACTCCAAGATCCCGAAAGACAATACCAGAGCATCTGAATGTATTTGAAGCTTTCCTTAAAAGGTGACCTGGAATATAAGATAGCATCTCAATGATCCAACAGTGAAAATGCCTTTTGTACTTTTCTCCTTCCCTTCTCTTGAATCATGTCCCTGATGCCTCAAATCTTGCCTTTACAGGAAAATTTAGATTTGTGTATACTTGGGGTTCTGAATGGGCCTGGATTTTATAAGACACAAATGCTCTAAATTTTTAACATGTGTTCAGCTAACCTTTATTAGCTGAAGATGCTCAGAATATTAACAGACAGGAATTGATAGAAGGGAAAAATGGGCTATAGACACTTATGAATTTTGTTACCTGAATCTAGAACATTGAGATAAGAGAATTGTCATCTTCTTTGTTTAAAAAATAGAGAGGCTGAGGGTGAAAATTCACTTTGTTTTCTGTGTTCTTATCAAGCAGATACAGAAATGATGATGAACTAGTTGCAATATATCCTTGCATGCTTCTGCTCAGTGATAGGATCAAGCTGAGGAAAGGGAGAGGAAGGAGGACAAGACAAAGCCTGTAACCATTTTTGCAAATCAGATGTGGTCTTTTGAAGCAAAGACTAGAGCAGTGACAAATGGTGAAGAGAAACTGAATGAACCAAACCCTAAATAAATAAAATAAATGAAAACTAAACAATAAATTACAAAGAAATAGAATTAAGTAGAGGGGACATGGACAGATACACTGAATAAAGTATGTAAAAACAGAGGGCACAGAAAGAGAGTGATGTTAAAGAGGAAGAAAAGGCAGATTGTTTTAAAATTGATAGGTATGTATAACAAAACCTCATTAAGATTTTATGGAGTTTCACAAGAGAGACCAGTTCTTGAACTGAGAAGCTCACCATTCCTGCAATCTGCAGGAGCAGCTACTCTGACCAAGTAAGTTTGATATAATATTGGCCATTAGGATAAGACTGCTTGAATTTGTGTTTGAAATTCCTCATTAATTATCACATGATGGTAGTGATCTCAGCAAAACAGCTGGAGCTAGCAGTAGAAATAGATCAGACGGGTCTATTGAAAATACAGACCATTGCAATAACCACTAAGAAATAGTCTTATATGTAACAAACAGAAATGTCATTTTAATCTCTTGGGAAATTAATACAGTTAATGTGTGAACTTAGGACCCTTTTAGATGATGATATCTTGTTTACTGGGGATAAAGATGTTTAAGAAGATACCTTCTTAAGAAGTGCAATTCATGTTTGTTTAATGCTTAAGTTGAAAAATATGAGACAAAAACATTCGGGGGAGAAAAGGAAAAAATTAGATTCAAGAGCAGAAGACACAATAAAGAAGAGACAGATTCTGTTTTAACATTCAAGAAAATCCAACATTTTAACTTTAAAACTCAGCAAGTCAGAGAGTCTTCACCTTTTAGTGATATGCTGCCCCTCCCCTCTACAATTGGATGCTTAATTACTGTTGTGTTTAAAGTGTCTAAAATAGGATGTCTTGGGATCTCAGGTTTAATCTTTCTAAAATGAAAATTTTGTGATGTTTTCAGAGGATTTTCCAAGCCAGTATGCAGGTTTTGGAAGAAAACTTTGGAAAAGAAGAATTTATTTTCAGTTATTTTAATTCTT
Organism: Pachycephala philippinensis; assembly: GCA_013397055.1. Classification (NCBI taxonomy): domain Eukaryota; kingdom Metazoa; phylum Chordata; class Aves; order Passeriformes; genus Pachycephala; species Pachycephala philippinensis. Next base: position 59,078 of record VWZT01014449.1, read on the forward strand.
GCCTAACAGATTGTTAAGATATTTTCTTAACACGAAAGGTTTTCCATTTTAGAGAATTTCCTTGCCTTTTATTTCTCAAGGCTGCATGACCAAGAGCTATTGTGCTAACAGATGTGGGTCATTGTGAGCACATAGAGATGTCGCTGGGTTCACTTGGCTACAGAAGAGCCTCTGAAGCTGAAGCTAAAATGTTGTAAGGAGTTATTTTGGAATAATTCTTCACTTTGGACCAAATATTTCAAGTTAACATTTTTCCCATTTTTCCTAACAATATATTTCTGAAGATGTAGATCAGTTAAAAGAAAGCAGTCAATGCACTGAATATTAACACACAATGTGTTAATAGTATTGTCTTAGGCTATATTTATTTGGAAGGTCAATTCATTACTAGTTGAAATGTTAATATATAAATATGAAGCAAGAGGCTTCAAGGGTAATACTACGATTTCTGATTAATAACAGTGTTACTAATGTGCTTTAATTAACTACAACGTGTGGTTCCTATAGCTCGAAGGTCTGACTTCTAAGCAAATTATCGTCAGTAAAGTCCAAGGCAGTGCCGGATATAAATTTAATTAATTAAAATGCTACACTTAATGAGAAAAAGGTTATTCTGCAGAATTCAAACTGAGTGCACATATTAGCTTTACAACTGACAAACCTTTTCTAATCTTGCAATAATTTTTTAATATTGAGTTCTCTGCAAGGCATTCCTCCTCACTGTTGTTTCAGTGAAATGAAAATGCAGAAATGAATCAGAATTAAATCAGAAACACCAGTGTGGTTCTCCCTCTTCTTCCAGAGGGCCTCTAGAAACCCTTCTTGAAAGTAGTAATACATGTGGTGAGAAGGAGGAGGAGGTACCACTGTACTCCCATTGTTTATGAGATCACCTAGGGACTCTAACAGAGACAGGATTTGCAGGACAGAAGAGTGTTAAGGGAAAACACAGAGCTACTTGACTTTTGCCAGCTTGATTATAGGCTTGACACTGAATTGAAAGCTTGACATGTAGAAGGAGCCGGACCCTGAAGTCCCTGATACCACCACAGCTCTATAGTAGTAGGATGCCATGATGCAGATTAATGTCTTCAGATGAACTTGTGTGTTTAGTTGATGCTATGCATGGAGTGCTCAGCAAATACACCTCCACCCGGTGACATAGCTCCAGGAGACATCCAGTCTGTTCCAGGCCAGTTGGGTTTTTATGGTTCATGTATGCTTTCTAATACAGAGTGAGGTAATTAGATCAGTAAAATGGCCAGACAATGAGGTGCACAGTCCCGTTCCCAATCACAGATGGAAAAATCCCTTTCTGGCATAGCAATAAATTTGTGCATCAAGAAGCAAAGGAGCCCAGAAATGCGCTCAGGCTGTGAACCAATTTGACTTTTGGGTGCAGAGACTGTCAATGCATACAAATGCGACAACACCATCAAAACAGTGCCTACCTTCCTATCTCCAGAATCCCTGTCTATAGATTTAGGCTTAACCAGTGGCTTCAAAGCCACTTGCTGATTTTAGTCAGACAGTAAGACAACTCAACTGGGATCTGCCATAATGGATTTTCAACCACATGGCCAAGAGAACCAGGTGGCCAGACCTTGAACTGGGCAGCAGGAACACGTCTTTAGTTCCTCAAACTTGCTGGATCGTGTCCACAACCACATAAGATCTAGATTGCTTTCCAAATGGCTTCCTCATGGTAGCACTACATGTGCATTTTGAAGGAGACAAGGAGAAATTGTAATCCCTATTGTCCTGGTCTGAGAGACAGGTGTCTGTTAAG
>VWZT01014451.1:0-16621 GCA_013397055.1 Pachycephala philippinensis
ATATATATATATATATATGTTACGTACATTCAGGTTTGACTTGATACTTTTCCCAAGGGATACTAAAACACTTGTGGGAAGTTTTTCGTCAAGATTTCAGAAGGTTATATCACTTAGCATTTGTGGTCACAATAGCAACAATGGATATGCAGTTTGGAAATTTGCAGATTTGTGATGTAAAATAACATTCACTTCCACTTGCATAATTGTAGAAGCCCAGAAGACAAGGGGCTAATGTGTGAGTCTCAAACACCAATAGCTGTGGAGCCAACCAAGGACTCTTGTATAAGAACATGCTATGGAAACAGGCAGGGAAGAACAGAAGGGGGTCATGTGGAGGTGGGGCAGCACTTTCTTGTGACAAGTGGCCTGTTCTGGCTCCTGGAGATAAGCACAACAAAGTATGTTGCGAGCTCAGAAAAGAGTCAATCAGCAAGCAAGACCAGTAAAGGAAGAAACAAGACCAGCAAGGACCCCTGAAGCCCTTCTATGGATTTCCAGAAGGGTCTAGAAGATATGGACTGTGCATGCTAACTCTTGCATAGAAACCAAGAACCTTAGCCCCAGGACAGGGAAATTTTATCTATAAAAAGGCACCCCCACAAAGCCTGGGTGGTGACCCTCAGCCCCTGGACACCCTGTCAGCCAGGTCAAAGTTGGACCCAGGACTGGTAATCTCCTTTCCTCTTTCTCTCTCTCTCTCTTTTTAATATCTGTCTCTCATTTTGTTTCCTTGTATTTCTCTTACTACTAGATGATAAAAGACTAATTTGTACCAATTTCCATGCCAAGTGTATAATCTATTGATAAAATTTGCAAGTTTTTTTTGGGCCTCTGACATTTGTTGTTCCTCTTCTACTATGGGTGTTTATGAATCTTGGATGCTTCATTCTTCTTAGGAGTGGGACGCAACAATAATATTTTAAAAAATGTCATTAACCTGAGGAATATTTGTCTCACTACAGGCACAAGACTGTAGAATTTTTTAGGGGTGTTTTTTGGTTTCTTTGTGGTTTTTTTGATGAACTTTCCATAAATTCTGAATTTATTAACTTTTTTCCCCAAACCCTATCAAAATCAACAGAAATCTTCAATGAAGGAATTGAACTTCTTCTTTAATGCATTGAAGACTACACTTGGAATTTATGCAACTTCTGAAGAAGCAGTTTCTTCATCAAAAAACATTGGAACATTTCTGGAATTTGAAGATGGCAGAGCTTCAACTGTAAAATACTATGTGATGAAATGGATTTTTTTATTTTTCTTGGCTCAGGAAACTCAAGGTAAGTGCTATTTATTTTGAATTGGAGTCAGATGCTGTATTATGGGTGCCTAACTGGTGTATTTCAATTCCTAGGCAGCAGAGTCTGTCCTGCTTGGCCAAGTTGTAGTTCTCTTAGCAGGCAGTAATGATGCCTTACGCTCAGTAAGGAAAATTAGGTACCTCCAGGGAGCAATTCAGAAAACTTAGGCAAGTTATCAGTCTTCCTCTATTGGCAGCATAGAAAAATGCATTATTCTACAATGATTCAGTAATTCTGCACTCAGAATGAAACCTCCCCAAAAGCAAAGTATTGTGTTGGGAAAAAAGTGTCTGTAGTCTTTGAGTTTTATTTTGCAATATATAAAACTCAAAAGATAAAATAAGATGGAGATAGCATTTATTCTCCAGAACATATTTTCCCCAAGTGTAGTTCTTAATACTTTCAAATAGTCTTAAAGAAATAAAGATTTAATTAATGATCCGTTGCTGATTAATCTCTCAATTAAAACTGCTATGTATTTTAAACATGTAAAATGCCTCTGTGAATCTTAGGTGACACAAAGTAATTTGAAAACGTGGTAGATGAGCCATTTCTTTACAGATGCACTCCACAAAGACAACACAGGGACTTGTACTTCTAAAATAAGGCTATTGCATCAACAGTATATGTTATTAAATCAGGTATAATAAACAAGACTTTGTATTCAAATATCGGAGTCCTAGTGAAGGATACTGTTAGGTGAAGTGAAAAGCAGCTCTTCTGCACACACAAATTTAAGTAGAAAAGGAACAGTGTCAATGGGATAAATGAACTACTAACCTGTCCTGGCTGCTCTCAGGCTCATCACAGGAGGACCACCAGACTATCAAAGGCCCATCTCCACAAGTACAGGGCAGCACTCAGGCAGGATGAAAGGCAAAAGAACCCAAACTACAGAGTTCTGAAAGGAACATCTTGTCCAGGCTCCTCACAGGACTTTGCCAGGACCAACAGATCCATTGTTCAGGTGTGAAACCCACCAAGATGATGGGAGCAACCCCCTGAAACACCTTTTTGGACTAAGGGATGGTTATTGCCCGTAGATGTTAGAGACAATATGCTTTCCAGAAGAAGAGAATTTTGGGATTACACAAGTTGTTATGGGATGCATGTGGGAGGAACCAAAGGTGACAAAAGTGAGGGCTGTACGTAGTTTGAGGAAGAAACTATGGTGGGCAAATGAAGAGATAAGGAAATAAAAGGGTCCAGTCACATATAAGTAGGGTCTTTTCTGTACAACCTAGAGACATCCTGCACCTGATCACTGCAGTCTGTCCTGTCTTCTCGTTAGTCTCTATTTCAGTTGTTTTCCCAGTAGTAGGCTCTTGAGCCAATATGTGTACGTGTTTGTGAGGGATCTGAGTGCCACCAAGTGGAGTCAAACCATGGGTCCAGACGACCTGTGTGTCCGTGGTGGCAGCAACTGGAGGGACTTGAGTGAGTGAAACCTTGTGACAGGCACCAGGGTGGTTCCAGGGGCCAAAGCCACATGTGCCTGTGCTGAGACACCTGGAGTGAATGCAGGGGTACAAGTGTGAGGGCACTGGTGAACAACAAGCCAGGGGAGCTGGTGAGTAGGTGAGGTAGCCTGGTTTTCAAAAATTCTATAAGGGTCAGATCATGGGGTTAGAGGTTGCTGTTGGGGATCAGGGGAGTCCCAGCCAGTGATGGCTGTGGGTGCACGTGTTTTTGTGTGTTTGCTGATGTGACAGGGTAAGACAGCCCTTATCAGCAAAGAGTGGAGTTTTTATGCCCCCTGCATGCCATCCACTGGGTTGCAGGTGCAGCTACTGGGCATACCAGAAAGCTAAGTCTAGCTGCTGGAGGGATCTATGCTGTACATATAAACAAACATGCCCAAACATATATATGGACCATTTTTTCATATATATACATACATATACTCTAGCTGAGCAGGGTGGAGGTGCATTATACAATGACACTCAATACTGGCCCCTCCTCCTGCTCAGCCAGAGAGGCTGGCACTGCCTGTGCTCCTGAGTGCTCTGGAGGTGCAGCTGTGCTCTCTGTGTGGCCAGCCATGTGTATATGTGTACATATTGCACACAGAGTAAGCAGAGTAAGCTGTCTAACACTAACACATGCTCAGCCTTGCTGCTGGAGAGACCAGCTCTTCAATCAGACTAGGAGGAGGTATAGACTGACACAGGTGGCTCAGCAGATGTAGGAGAAGCAATCTCCTACATTCCCAAAGGTTTCCAGATCAGATAGCCTCATCAGATGTTAATCAAGGTCAGAACTGCTTCTTCATATTTTACCTCTGCAGTGGCACCAGATTGCAAGATCCAGATAAGAGAATCCCTACCCACAAATCCCCATACCATTTTCTGTAAGCAAGCTAAACTGGACTCTAAGCTGTTAGGCAGGCAATAATGACTAAGCATTTTGTTGGTTCATGCTGTTTCTCTGAACTTCATGAACTCTTAGGGGAAAAATGCAGAAGCTCTCTTTCTGCTTCCTTAGTATAGCTTCAGAAATCCCTGTGAAACTATGAACACAATTTAGAATCTGAATTTTGCTACCAGTGCTCCACATGCCCTTTCTCTTTCCTTCTTATGCAGACCAACAGTGCTTGACTGTCCATAATAAATATGGGGGGAAGGAAATGCAGAATTTGCCATACTGAGAAAGAAGCACAAATGTTAAACTCGCTGCAGAACATCATTACAGTACTTGTGCCAGCTGCACAGTAATGCTATAATATGGCTGATGAGAGTGGAATTCAGAAAAAAAATAGATACAAAAGTAGTCAGAGATTTCATTTAGCTAAGTAGATGTGCTAAAGATTCTCTCTTACATGCAGCAGTAGGAACACTTACATTTTTCATGTGAGGCAGAAAGAAGGGACACAAATCAGAGCAGCTGAATTTGGGGTACTACCCAGTCACTAGGAGTTTCGTGTTCAGACACTGGCCTGTGGACAGGATGAGGGAAATCCCAGGAAGATGAAATTGGATCCTAGGCTGTGGGCAGGGAAGAAGCAGCCCCAAAGCCCAGCTGGGAAGGGATAGTCAGGACTGGTGATGCCCTCAGAACCCTGGCACTGGAGTAATATCATGACTGCCATGATAAGTAACACGTTATTAGCTAATTCATAAGTCATATAATTTATATGGATACAGAAATGAATGAAAATGATTTTTTCATCTAGATAAATCTGCATTTCTTCCCCATTAATTCTTTTATAATGAATAATGCAGCAGGAAAGGTTCTAATTATAGAATGCCTTTAATTTGGATAGATTTCATACATTTTTTCCATCTTATTAACCCCAGCACTCTTTTCTTGATGTGGGAGGATAATTTACACTCATTCCTTTGTTTAATTGTGCCACTTACACAACAGGTGCTCTCTGTAGTAGATCATACCGTGTGCACTGTGCCACTGTTGAACACTTCTATATTTAAATTCTTAATAATGGATACTCCCTTGTTACATTAAAATGTAGGAAGTAAGAAGTCTGCCTGCAAATTTGATAGGATTTGCTCATGCAATGTTCCCCTTTTGTCCAGCTCATGAATAATCTTTAATTAGGTATCATTTCAGGATGCACAAAATTTTAGGATTATGCTTGAGATAATGAACATGAGAACACTTTATGTGTCTAGTCCAGAAGGACAATAGTTCCTCAAACCCTTACAGATTGTTTTCTCAGGGATGAAGTCAAGATAAGTAATCTGGAAATAAACTTTAATTTAAAGCACCAGAACTCTTGTGAATGCAGCATCCATTGCTCAGAGTTACTGCAATCTTCCCTTTATCCATCTTTTTGATGCACCCCACTGCAAATAGTCATATTTTTACTCTGTGACACTAATTTGTGGCATGAAGTTATTGCTTGCCTTTGACTACTTTTGACAACAGTGGTCACAACAGTACAGGAGAATGTAATAGCTAAGCTGAGGTACAGTAGTCCTAACCCAAACACTATTGTGCATTAAGGAGCCAATGATTCCCAGACTGGCTGACCTGAATAGGTGCAGGTCTGTGCTGTGTGGTCTGCCAGATGAACTTCACTGATTAATTGCAACATGAAAGTCCATATGCAGCTCCCTCTTGGCCCCTGGCCTTTATGCCACCTCATGTATCTTCTTATCTTGAAGGCAAGCAGCATGTTTACATAGAATGTTCCTCCACTTGACAGTAGGAATGATGAATAGAGCTGTTTGCTAATGAGGAAATACTATAAAACCTCTAAAGATAACAGTGCTGACCAACAGCACAGAAAGGATCTGTGCATGCATAACTGCTCTGACTACTAGGTTACTGTTCAATCCTATGAAACTTGGGGTTCTCACCATTTGAAGGAATGTTAGATTATCTGTGTTCTCCCCTTTTTCCTTCTCTTGTTATGTCCACTAAATGACATTTTAATCAATATCTGAGTGCCTTTCTTACTGGAATGCATAACAAGCACTTCCATGAGAGTATTACATTAGGCATTTGCTGAATGTGCAAGTCCAGTACCAGTGCCAGAGGCTGGTTCCTTGTCAGCCCCTTTCTCCAATCTGTCAAAGTCACACCGAATGGTAACGTGACTGTCTGGCATGTAAGCCACTCCTCACAGTTTGGTGTACCTTCTGTCCGATCATCCAGATCATTAATGTTGATGTTAAACAGGACTGGACCTGCTACTGACTCCTGGGGTACGCTGCTAGTCATTAGCCTCCAGCAAGATGTACCAATTGATCATAAACCTCTGGGTCCAGCCATGTAGCTAATTTTCAACGCACCTTAGCATCTTCACATCATCAGCTCCTCTATGAGAAGTATATGGGAAATGCTGTCAAAAGCCTTACTGAATTCCAGGTAGACTATATCTGCTGTTCTCCCCTCATGTACGAAGCCAGTAATTTTTTCATAGAAAGCAAATAAGCTTGTCAAGCATGACTCCCCTTTGGTGAATTCATGCTTTTTACTCCTCATCACTTTCTCATCTTTCATGTTCCTCTCATTTATTTATTCTGCCTTAGTACTTATTTACATGTCTATTAGTTATTTATTGGGCCAAAGTACACCAATTTTAAAATTTAACATGATAGTACTGATTTTATTCTTAGTTATTTTGATCACTGAGGTTACATCGTAGTGCTGTTGGAAACACTGGGCCAGGACCTCCTACATTATACCATAGCCCTGCAGACAGAGGAAAATGAACAGTGAGAAATAACACCTGATCAAACATTCCAGCTCTGAACAAGGGTTATAAACCTTTCTCCAAACATTCCTACGCATGGTCATATGAAGGTTATCCTCACATTATTTTTGAGTTATTGTGTTTGCAACCAAAACTGAGCAGCACGGTTTTTTTTTTTTTTCACCTCTTTTAATCTAGGAAAATAACCCTGGGTTTTGACTAGCCTATTAATAACCTTTAAAAATGAGTGAAACATAAAAGATTTTACTCAAAATATACAAATAGTAATTTTTGCTTAATCAACAGTTTTTAGGTGAAATTAATATTTCATTGGGTTAGAGTCTTTAAAGCACTATCAAAGGGAAACCTATAATTTCGGTGTGTCTTGTGGGAACAATATTCTGTCATCTTTAATTCAACACTAATTTATTAATGTTCAAAAAAATTGTCACCAAGAGGTTTTAACAAAGTCAGTACAATAATGAAAAATTAAAATAAAAGTCATTTGGAGGGAGATCTGGTAGTGTTATTTTCTGTCCTTGAGGAGCCCATTGATTTAAAAATCAGTATATCATAAGAACAAGCTAAGATTTTAATAGCCACAGGTCACATGGTCAAGTTAATTATTAGTGGGTGCAACAGCTGACCGCACACAACAGCTCGACTAGGGCAAGTTACTTTGGGGAAAGAATAAAAAAGGGGAAGAGAGAGAGGAAAAGGAGGAAAACTAGGCAAAAGCAAGGGCAAGGGAAGATGAAGACTCACCAGTGGCTGGCCTGGAAGAGCACTGGCAGGGTCCCAGACAAGCATCCTCTGAAGGAGGTTCTCTTGAGTGAAAGAGGTGATAAGGAGGAACATGACAGAAGTGATGATGATTTCTTTGCCTTGCTTTTAGTCCCTAGAACTATATAAATTTGCCATGACCCTCTCTTATTAGCTATAATTTGTTCCTGTTGTGATGATACTAGCATAGGTTGACATATGCCCATCATGTGTGATCCTTGAATATTGATTGTCTGTTAAAGCTTCTGTATACAACTATTATTGGATAATGACAGTCAAGTATTTAAGAGACCATTGTCTATTGTATGTTGTTTGTTTTTCCCTATATTGGAGAAAACTGGATAAAAAACCCCTTTAAATACCTAAAACCTGCAAAAAACCAGGAAAGAATAGGCAGGTAAAGAGGAATCATTGCTATACCAGTCATAACCACTTCCCATGCTAACCCACCATATACCAACACAGGTGCAGGTGCAAGCCGATGAGATCAACAGTATGAGAATAACAGTATGGAAACAAAAGCAAAAATAAAGAGGCTCCAGTGAAGCACTGCTGCAGCAGCACAACTGAAAGGTTTCAGAGCTGCAAAGAGCATGCCCTTAGCATTAGTATGACTAGGGTACCAAGGCACCTAAGGCACTGTAGTATGTCATTATTATATTTTATAATGATGTTTATGATTGTATTTTGTAGAAAAAAGATTAGCTATGTCTGTATTTACTTTGTGTCGTTAGTTTTTCCTCTTTTAGGATAAAAACTCACGCTTAACTTTCTCTATTACAGCCATAATTTTGAAAGTTCTACATAATAATATGGAAGTACAGAGGAATAACAACTATTCATTTCATTCAGAGACTTCATTATAATTCAGCCTCACATTCATGAAATGTATGGAACTGGTATCATCTGTACATGTCCATAATATTAAATATTACTTAAGGACACCATTTGTAATACTGACTTTAGTTTTCCCTTTAAATTGGCTATGGATTAAGTCAGTGCTTTAATGCACTGAAAGAAATAATATAAACATGAAAACTGTTGCATTATACTGAATATTAATGCCAGGATAATCATGGTAACCAACCACCTTGCTCAAAGTCTTTGAAAAATGAGTTGCAGAGCAATTAATAAGGGCGAATTTATTGCTGTCTGAAGAAGAATACTTTGAAATGCAATGCTTGCGTAGGCAACTGTTCATTTTAATAAATTTATTGTGATTTTTCCTTCAGGTGTGTAATGAAAAAAAACATAAACATTTGCAGTTCAGTTGTTTGAGAACTTAAAAGAGTAAGCCAACAAGTGGCTACAATTCTGAAACTGTTTTCTTTTCTTGGTTTACCAGATCCATTTTTAAGAACTGCTGTTTAGGTTTTCATTGCATCTTGGCTGATGTTCAATATGATGAGAAAGAATCTTAATTTCTGCAGTCAATGAGAGGTTTTACTTTAATTGTCAATGCCAGTAAATGTTTTAAACTTATCTGGTATTTCTCTGTGTACAAATTTAGGTGAGATTTGTTGTTTACTTAGCAGAACCGTGATACTCGGAATTTTCATTCCATATTATTCTGAATCTATGTATGCCTCACAAGCTTTCAGATTGAAACTTGAGTACTTTCTGTTTGAAACTGACATCTAATGTCTGTTGTTTGTGTATGTGTATGCTCTGTTGAGATACTCCTTTTATCAGTAACAGTGGAAATACAGACCTTACAAGCTTTTCAGTTGTTTTTGGCAGCACATGATAGCAAAATATTTTCTGAACTCTACAGAAAGAGCTCTCATTACTTTACTCCCACTTGGTGTGAGTTTCTTTGATGACAGAGTGTGCTGGGCTATGTCAGATATCTGTCGAACACACTGAGGTTATGGTTAAGAATACACAGGGCACTGCTATTCCATTATTCTGGATGATGATTTAGGTTTATTTGTTATTTTGTGTTATTTTAACTCATGTAACACATTACCTGTGTTATTTTAAGATCCATGGAATCTGGGTAGATTTTACCAAAAGGTGTATTTAAATCAGTTTTTTTGCTTTCTTTTCTTTTATCCTCATCTTCATAGACTGCAAGTTAGTATGGGGAATCAAAAGCTTTGCAAAAGAGGTCATCTAAAATAAAACTGTTATGAAATCTATTCTTCTTCATAAGATTTGTATCAGCATAAGGCATTGACAGAGATGGGGGCTGAGTACCTCATAAGCCTTGGCCATCAGGTCTAAGAATACATCATCTCACATTTTAGTGGAGAGAAAAAAATGATGGTAGTCTTCAAAACTGTGAGTAAAAACTTGAAGACGCTAAGCAGCAAAACTGATATAGGTCAAAATTGTGGTTTTCAAGCAGTTAACAGTTCTGGTCTTTGTATCATATCAATGTCATGACCTAGAGGGTTACCCAGCCTGTGGGTGTTTCAAGATTGTGACCATCGGATTCTGTAATACACAAGAATACAGAGGCTTTTGTCCCCTAAGTTTCTCTACTTTATTTCAGATTACAAAAAATGCTGTACAAATCACCAGGAGCAAATATACTTTCCCTGAAATCACTTGCAAGTTTAACTCTGGTTAATGAAGTGAATATATATTTATCAAGATATTATAAGTTACTATAAGCAATCAATAATAGAAACAATCAATTTTATACCAACAATCAGTGTAAAAGCAGCATCCAAATATCTATGTAGTGTAACATACTACATAGTAATGTACTACAAACTTGTCACTAGTGAAGCAAGCTTATCAACATTACAACTGTGGATATACTTATGAGAGATATACATTATCAGTGTCAAGAAAATTGACAGATTTCAGAAAGGACCGAACCATCTCAAGGAGCAGGATAACTCCTTCCCAAAGGGCGGGACACAACCATCCCAGAAACGGGAGGACAAACTCAACTAATCCCAGAAGTATAAGTGTGGAAGAGCACCAGTAGAGAGAGTAACAGAGTCTCACTTCAGAGATGACCCACATCACAGACTTTGGAGTCATCCACGAATTCCCAGCAAGGGTCCAAGATATCACAGAGAGCTTGTGAAGAGAGTTCAACTGTTTGTGAAAGAACAAGCCTCATGGGAAGTTTTCCAAGAGAGAGGATCCATTTTGGATAAAAAATAAGTCATTTTTGTGTCATAGACATACAAGAGTGCATAGGACACCAACAAGTCATGCAGCCAACAGGTGCTGTTAAGTTTATCTGTAGCAGCTTATAGATGAAGTTACTTTTTCTTTTCAGACCAACTTTTGCTTTTCCAGACTGTTTTCCTGTTCTAGCAATTAGAACAGCCTATGACAGCTTCCAATTCTCATTATTTTAGGATGCTTCCCCCTCTTTCCAGACTATTTTTCATCTTTTTTTTTCTGTTAAGTTTCCATTACGGTAGTATTTGCAGTAATGAATGATATCTCAGGATGTCAGTGGTCTCCAAGTACCCATCTTTACTTCAAAGATGCCAGCTGCACTTCTCAAGGATGCTTCTAGTTCACAGGCCTAGACAGATAGTTCCCAGTCTGGCAGGTGTTTTCTCTGTCAGTATTTATACAGACAACTTCTGCTCAGTAATTTCCCCGTTCTAACCAAGTCACCTTTCTGGCTCTTCACATCAATTGCTAACTCCAAAGACCCTTGTCTCACCACCATTGTCTCTCTTCAGGCTGGGACTCTTACTGCAGCCCTTGTGGTTTAACTGGTGACAGCAGAATAGGTTTGAACCATCTCATATAAGATTCTTCAAGCTACTGTGTTTCATACATGTCTTCCAAAATTAAAGAGGTAACCAGAAATAGAAGTGTTTCATTCCTGTGAAGCCCTTTTCCTCAACACGCCTAACCTCATCTCCTTTCCACAGAGGGAATAAATAAGGCAAGAATGAGAAAGGAAAAAAAAAGACACCTTCTCTTTTCAGTTGTAAAAATTCTGGACTGAAGGAACAGCCCTTGGCAGCTTTTCTTCCAAAGACACATGGCAATAAACCTCAGAATGGTCTAGGCAAGGTAGCTGAGTTGCCCTAGGGCTGAGAAATACAAGGACACATAACAGTGTGAGAACAAATCATTTCAATGTCTGTGTAAAAGTATGAAAAAATAACTTTCCTTAAACCTGAAATGCAGAATTAATTTAATCTCACATGGATATAGCACTCTGATAAGGGGCTCAGGGGAAAACCACGTATTATTCTGTGAACTGGAATAATTTTTTTTTTCTCTTTTCTTTGCATAAAAGTAGGTCCACAATGCATGTTCTCATGAGAATCAAACATCTCTCATGGGGCTTCCTAATGTGGATATGAATTTCCCGTCCATATGCCCCAGCTTTCTTCAGTCTGATGCTGAAAATACAGTAAAAACTAAAACTTATGAAAAATGCATGTACTTTACTTTTCTATAGGCTTATAACTACATTTACTGTTTTCACCTTTGAAAAATCCTTTATACAACCTTCTCTTTCTACAAAGAAGATTCTAAGGGCTTAGTCCTCTAGCATGTTGTCTTTTTGGTAACTGACTGCTGGACTAAAAGCCTTCCTAGAATGCTTTGAGATGTAAAAAAATAGATATTTTATAATGGGGAAACAGAAGCCACTGCTCTTTGTTTCTTAAAGCTCATCAACAAGGCTTCGATTGATGCCTAGAATCATTATTGGTTTTTTTATGAATTCTATGGCTTATATTTCTTTATTTAGTTTCTTTTCTGCAGATGCACTCGCTAGTCTCTATGTAAGTCTTCAATATTTATTATGTCTGTAGCTAGTTTTGGCATGATATGTGAAATTTTAACATTTGTGCTGTAAATTTATAGTATTTATCATGTTTTAATGTTTTATAGCATAACCATGGCATTAAATTCTGCTTTCCTGAGCAAGAATTACTCACAGGACCATCTTCAATATCGTCCTAAAGGTAATGAATAGACAGACAAAAGACTAGAAGGATAAAGTCATTCCTTTTTTGCACTACTTTAAAAAAGAAAAAAAAAAAAAAAGGAGGGAAACCCCCCATTTCTTTCTTTTGTACTGTACACTTAAGCAACTCAATACTGAACTTTATGGCAGTGCAGTAATTTCTCTCAATCTTCTCTCTTCCTATTCAGTTTTATGTCAGTTTAGGTGTGAAAAATAATGGTTGAGAAAAAAAAATGAGTTTCTTCTTGTCAATTAGTCTCTTGAAAGAGTCCACATATGTTTAGAAATATAGTTAATTTCTTAGTCCCAGAAATTCTATCCATACACATTCTCTTGGCAATTTCACACAAAATATCATTTGTTTGGTATTATGGGTTTTGTGAGGCGGTTTTGCCTTTATTTTTTGCCTGGGTTTTTTTTGTTGTGTTTTTTTGTTTGTTTGTTTGTTTGTTTGTTTTGTTTGGTTTGGGTTTTTTGGTGTTTTTTTTTTTTTTTCTTTTTTATAATTTATTTTCATCATAAGTATTTTGCTGGTTTTTTTTCTTTTGTCCGTGTAATGATAAACCTGATAGAGATTCTTGGAGAAGAACCATAACATTTCTTGTGAGCAGCCCAGGTATAGCACTTAATCTTCTCTCCTTATCTTTGGAGATTTATCACCTTCTGGAGGGATGAGCAAAAGGAGCTGGGACTGGAGGAAAGCCCAAGAGTAATATATTTTTCTTTAAAGACCATCGATTCAAGACATCTTGATCAGGCATTAAATACCAATAGCAAGTAATAAAAAGAAACTAAAAAAAATAAATAGAGGTAGAAGTAAAAGAAAGGACAGAAAGTTTGCAGTTGTAAGGGACCTTTGGAGGTCCAGCCTCCCTTCTCAGGCAGGGCCATTCAGAATGAGTTGCATGATGCAGGGCTCTGCACTTCTTGAACATCATGAGGTTATTCTCTTTACTCCCGCCTGTCAAGGTCCCTCTGGATGATCCCTCTGGATGGCACAGCCCTCTGGTGTATCAGACAGTCTTCCTGGATTTGTGTCCTTTGTGCAGTTGCTGAGGGTATAATCTAATCCAACATCCAGATCATTAATGGAGATGTTAAACAGAATTGGACTCAATTCTGATCCTTTAGATGTACCACTAGTCACTGGCCTTCAGCTAGACTTCACTGCTTCACCTCTGGGCCTGGCCTATGGAAAAAGTAAAAATTACAAAGGCCATAAGAGCTCCTAATATGTTTAAGTATATATATATTTATTTTTTTTTTAATTGAAGAGCTTTCCACACAAAATGTGGGATGAAATCAGTTCATGAGCAATGAATACCTAAGGCATTTTTATGGGGCTGTTTTCTTATATTCTATTGCCTCATCACCTTCACTCCTCAGTACTGGACAAGAGTTTTGGAATACATGTTCTATATTAATTAGGAAGGCTCACCTTGAGTTTCTAGACCCTTTTTTTTGGACATCTCTGTTTTGGTTTTGCCTTCTTTTAAATCCAGCGTTGCTTCCCCATGTACGCAACAAACCTTGTAAGTTCATATTCTGTTGACAGTGTTACTTGGCAAAATACTACTAGGTAGGAGAATTGGTAAGCAACAAATACTGAATTTTTGTCCAAAGCATGGGCTGCAAATGTGGTATCACCATCATACTGAGTTCTTCATGGTTGAGAGTGTCAGTGCTGGCATGCATCCCTTAAGTCTGTGTCTTGGTTTCAACTCAAATAATTTTCTTTTTAGTAGCTGGTGGGGAAGATAACCAGAAAGAAAAGGTATACTTTGTGGTTCAGATAAGAAGAGCTTAATAATTGAATAATAACAATACTAATAAAAAATTGTAATGAAAATAAGAGAGAAAGAAAGAGAGAGTGGAATAAACCCCAAGACCAACAAGTGATGCACAATACAATTTCTCACCACCCACAGCAGTATATCCAGCCAGTCCTTGAACAGTGATGGTCAGTCCCTGTAGAGTTCCCCCCAGCTTATATACTGGGTGTGATGTTCTATGATATGGAATATCCCTTTGTCCAGTTCAGTTCAGATATCCTGGCCATGCTCCCTCACAGCTGTTTTGCAGCTCCTCACTGGCAGAGCATGGGCAGCTAAAAAGTCCCTGACTGAGGATAAGACCTCCTCAGCAACAACTGAAACTTCAGTGTGTTATCAACATTATGCTCATTCTAAATCTATATCATAATATTGTACTAGCTACTAGGAAGAAAATTAACCCTATCCTAGCTGAAACCAGGACAGCCTGTTGGACATACATATAGTTAGGTGCATAAACGCAGGCAACATAAAATCTGCTTCTCTCTTTAGCTAGAACATTCACTTGTCATTTTCTGTGCTCACTGTATAGCAGCAGCTGACCGACTGTCCGCATCACCGAGTTATGCCATACCTCTGGCTCAACACAGCTGGGCTTAACTAGCATTAAATCAGAAAATGTGAAATCAGCACGTTTCATGCCCTCATCCCTGGCTAACTTGACATACCACTTCAGGCAAAGTTTGGCATAAAAATGACTCCAGTGGAATTTCTCCAGCTGACAGCTATGACTTCATGACAGTCTCCAGCTTGAAGTCAGACTCATTTCATAGGCCTGTACAAAGGGACTAGCACAGCCTGTGGGAAAGTGAGTTCCCTACTTCCTGGATAAAAATGATGTTGAAGGAAAAATGCATTTTATTAATAATTGTGGGTAAAAGCACAGTTGAACATTTCAACAATGAAAGTTTCCTCTCACGGGTGATATATCAGTACATTATCATATCAAATCTCAATTTTTCAGAAACTGTGAATGACTGCTGAATCAATGCTTTTATTCTACTCACACTCTATTTTCAGTAATTGACTTTTGCCAAGTATTTTGTGCCTTTTATAAGAAAATTTCTACAGCAGGCCATGTTTAAATTCTGTCATTTAAACACATAAAATCCCCCATACAGAGAAAGTGCAAAAGAATCCCACAAGCCAAAGTCAGTGGATGAGCCTCTGCAGAGCTAGCCAATGATGTTTGGAAGGACTTCTGAAGAATGAAAAGGAGTTTGGAAGTGAGGAAAACAGAAATAAAAGGAATGTATGGAGCAAAGCCAATGACAAAGGTGTGTGTATGATGAACTCTTTGTCACCAAAAAACATTCACAGCTACTGTTACTTAAAATTCACATTAGAAGTCGTGTCTTGTTTCTTTGGCAATTTACTCCTTCAGAACTCAAAGCAAAAACTTAAGAACAATGTATAATTTCTTTTGTTTTTCACCCACTTCCTAATGGTGAATATTTTGCTTTATTTTCTATTTTGGGTGTTTGTGATTGTGTATTTCTTCAACTAGTTTTCATAGACCTTACTGAAAGAGAAGTATGTCACTGGGGTCCTTCCACTGTATAGCCTCTACACATCAATATTAGAACATTTATCATTTCAGTTATATGTACCCATAAAGCTGTTATCTTAGAACATAAAAATTGTACATGACATCTCATCTTTTAAGCTAGTAAATCAAATTATTTCCTTCACAATTTCATTTGGAAAGAAAACGTAATTGGTAGTCCAATGAAATCTACATTAGATTGTTCTAAATTCAATCTGGGAAAAAAAAAAGAAAACAGCAAAACCCTGCTGCAAGAAATCACTTTATTAATCAGATTAATCTCAACTACTCCAGTAAATCAGTGGCTGTACTGAGCAAAATGCTGCTGAAACAATCACCAGACAACTACTAAGTCTGAAATTTCTTCATTTTTATGCTGTCTAGTATTGGGGTTTATTGTTTGCTTGTTAATAAACAAACCTGCCTAGTGTAAAAGATTATTTTTTTATTATTCTTTTGCAAGTGTGAAAGACCCACACAGGCACATGGATCTAAAAGCAATCTTCATTATAAGACCTCACTGTTTACCTTTGGTCATGGGAATTACTTTCTTTAAGTTTGTATAGGTGCTTGAGGATGGAAATATAAAATGGAAAGGAAGACAGGTGTATACAAAAATAGTCAAATCCTTTGTACAGAGCTAAACTCAGATTTGCATGACCTCAACCTATTTTTGAGGTTTAAAGCTGAAAACACAGCTTTCAGCTACTCCGCTTCCATTAAATTCAGTCTTGACTTTGTTTTATTTTCTCTAGTACCCCATAACTCAGTGCTATTTAATCCTTCTACTATGCTGACACACATGGAGGACCCCTTCACCACTACACGAATTCATAAAAGTACTGTCTAACTGAATTCTTTCTCAAGACTGACTAGTGCAGCAGTGCCTACCAGAATCTAATCAAGAAGGACTTTTTAACATTTACTTTCATTTGATGGTTTTATTTTACTTCATCTTTTATTGTTGACTACACAATTTGTTCCTCAAACTTATTTATAGAAATAATCGTTATAATACTCCTCTTTTCTTCTAATTTTGTATTTCTTCTAATTTTTTTTGTTCTGTATTTCTTTTAATATTATATTTTTATA
>VWZT01014451.1:16639-66434 GCA_013397055.1 Pachycephala philippinensis
GGTGGGGAGAAAATAAAAAAAGAAAGGAATTCCATATTTTAAGAATATTATATATTAAGGATTGAAAACATGGGCAATGGTTCATTGGCTGAAACTGCTAAGTGACATGGAATCTTTTATGATTAATTACAAATACTTTTAAAAATAAGCTATTAAGTAAAATGCACATGTACAAAACTTTTTCTTTCTTCACAACTGTGGATAGATACAATATACTTGAAAGGCAATTTGACTGTTTTCTTTTTAATATGATCAAGTACAAGAAAAATGTGAATGCTTGCTAAAGTTCCCAAGATAAAAGCCAACATACAAGTTACAGAATGGCTTTTGCAAAGTTGTCAGTGTTTTTTTCTTCGTTGGGTTTGGGTTATTTTCCCTGTATTTCAGAAAACAAATTAACAGGAAACTTAATTATAGTTATCCAGTTTACAAAAAACTAATCAAATGTTCTGTGTTGATATCTACTGTTTTAGTTGAACTGGTCTACACAATATAGCAAAGCTTTCATGTCAGCAGATCTAAGTGAAGCAAAAATTTGGATGGGGTCGTAAATTAGCCCTGAGCAGACAGCTAGGTAACTTCTTTAAAGAGCTTTAATAAAGCATGAACAAATTCTTTGAACTAAGTTTGTTTAGGCTAGGCCATTCCCTTTTGGTCACTGTTGTGTCAATTAGCTTGAGTTTGTTCTTTAGGCAGCTTTGGGGCCTGGAAGACAGATTTTAGCTAGCCAACAATCTACCTCTAGAAAACAGAAGTCAGTGGTGAATATATGCCCTAAAGAAGCAAGAAACTTGAAGAATTTTTTAAACTTTGACTTCTCAAGTGCAAAAGTGAGAATACGATTTTAAATACTGACATATTAGTTGAGAGAAATTAAAAAAATACTTTTCTATATTTTGTTTGTTTGATCAAAGAAAAAATATCTACTGTCCGTATATTTAAACAGTCAGTACTGAAGGAATTATATTAGCAAGACAGGTAAATACACTCTAATTTTGATTCTTTCAAGAATTCTGAAGAGATGCCTGTTGTGGGTTTGAAAAATCACATCAACATAAGAGAAATGGTGTAGACAAACTGCAGTGCTTATGCAGTAGTCGTAGTAGTTCATGTCAGATTACCATTCAGAAATTTGACATTAAGCTTTTACTTTGATGTCTTGAATTCACGATCAATTAGAAAGCAAGCTTTATAAGTACAATATGTCTTGAGAAAAATCAATAACTTTCCTTTGTCCTATTTTAAAGATAAGACGAAAATTTGCAGCCGTCAATGCACATTATTGTTACTAGTGGTGGGAAATCCAAAGACATACTAAATGGCTACTTATGGCTACTTATGTACAATAAAAGGTTTAACTCAGACCTTCTCACCTACTTTGACAGACAACCATAGCAAAATAAAGACCTTACTACTGATAAAAGGTTTGATTTGGCATCATAAATGGATATATTAATATTTACACCAGAGCCTATGCACTTCACCCCTTAAACAAAATATAAATCTAATGCATAGAGCTGTAGGCTGCTGCAGAGGTCAGAATTTAGAAAACAGAATGATATTTTTTAAGCTTTTCTACAATACTGGGGAAATCCCAGTTGGAGTTAAATGATCCTTGTGGGTTCCTTCCAAATAAGGATATTCTGTGATTCTATGAATCAATCCCTCGGTTACATGCTTTAATTCCAGTGGCATGGATTTTCAGTCAATCTCTGTAGAAGTCAATTTACAATGGCCCTATTCTGCTGCTAAGTGCCTTCTGAGAACCGTCCTCTTTGACCAAAGTGTATCGAACAACTAGCTAAGATAAGGTCAGGCAATATAATAATGGTACACTTAGAGTTAATTGACTTCTATATTTAGATTTTTTCAGTTATTTCATTGTAAAAAACACTGGCCTAAGAAATACTTTTACCTGTATCTATTTTCTAATACTTGGCAGAGATAAGCATTACAATGGAGAAAAATTTTCGTCTATGAAACTCTTTTCCACTTTTGCTAATAACATTCACTTTTTCTTTTTTTTCATTTCTTCAAGAAAATTTTAGAGAACTGTAAAATATTCCTCAGTCTGTGGCTGTCCACCAGCAAAACAATAGTAACGAAGTTTTAAATATGGGAAAAAAAAAAAAGAAAGGGTGGACAAGTCAATCCATCGTCTCCTATCTAGATTTACAGTATGACCTTAAAAACTCTTTCCTAACTTTGGAGAACTATTTGGAAAAAAAAAAATTCATATAAATTGGTGTGAGAAGTCAATTGTTTAGTTTAGGCTTGGTTCTCACAGACTCATGAACCAGGCCTTAAAACTGAAGGCCAATCACAATTTAAAGACTGTGCTTGTAACACACACAGCTGTCATAGGCATCCATATCTGATTTGACACTTAGAAAAGAAGTAATGATGGTGAAGTCAACTGACAAATTCGGATGTATAATCTTGTTCCAATTCCATGGATCCTGAAACACTTCATATGCTACTTAAGAAGTCTTTCTGAAAACAGTGAAGTCGACTACCTGCTGTCACCTTCTAGGTGATCAAAATTTTTTGTTTCTAGGGAAAAAAAAAAAGATTTAGGCATAATTTGACAGTCAAATATTGTCTGAAATGCATTTGTTCCTTAAAATCCTGCTAAAAAATTGAAGCAAGCAGAAATTTCACATTGTTAAAATTACGATATAGAGGGACTAGAATATCTAGAACTCCAACTGTATGACCACCCATTCCTTGAAAGTAGGTCAATTCATGGAATATGCTTTTTGCCCTGATCTAACTCTATTTCTTGCATGATGCCCCTCTGAAGATAAATAGAAATATGAGTGAATCTTTTCTGACTAGCAGTAAAGCTATTTTATCTCTGTTATCTGTAAAACAGGTTCAATACAACAACCCTATCTGTAGGACAAAATCCTTCACTTTACTTCCACAGAGAATACCATATTTTGATTGTTTGAATATAAAGGATGACAACTAAGAAACTGAAGTTCCTCTACAAATATAAATTTTGTTTTATGTTAAAACCTCTGGGTATGTTTTCTTCTCTTCATGTGTACTAATATTAATCTGATTTTATGATTAAATACTCTTCAAAGTTTTACCTAAATTCTGCTATGACATTCATACTTAATTTTCCTGCATTTTATCCTTTACAATAGCATGAACATGCTGACATTTAAGAGACTTATAAAAGCCTATATATGTCAAGAGAACTAAACTGAGTGCTATTCTATACAAATTCTCAGAGAGAAATTAAAAAAAAAAATTTAGAAAAATGGAAACAGTGAAGAACTCAGACAAGAAAATGGAACATTGTATTGGATTTCTTCAAGGCTTTAAACTGTTCAAATTCACTGGTACATTCAGTGAATATCCATAGTTTCTGATATATTATCATGATGTCCTACACCTAACGTAGATCCTTACAAAGTAATATTTCCATTAATATTGTAGATCATATTTAATATTACTTTAAAAAATTGAGACCATACAGAGTGAAAAATCAAATAAAAACATATCTATTCATATGGGCCATAAATACTCTTCAATGAAATCAACATGGTCTCTTGCCATGGACAAACTCTTCCGTAAAAGCTTTGAGTCATTTGTTTCAAAGGACTCTGACAGAAAATTAAAAAGATCCTGAGCGTTTGGAAATTCACTCATAAGAAATTAGGTGTCTAAATCCAACACTGTATTTGACATGTTCAACATCACAAGCATCTTTTCTTTTAAAATATAAGACTCATAGGAGGTAGATTGGTAAATCATTAAATAGTGGTAAGTAATTGACAAGAAACACCAAGAAAGTAAGTGTGAAGACAATCTAAATGAATGGAATGGAATGGAATGGAATGGAATGGAATGGAATGGAATGGAATGGAATGGAATGGAATGGAATAGTTCCACGTGGAAGGGACCTATAACAATCTTCTAGTCCAGCTGTCTGACCAATTCAAGGCTGACCAATAGTTAAAGCATGTTACTAAGTACATTGTCCAAACGCCTCTTGCTTCCAAGGCAATCCTTGTATTAATTCAGGCTGCTTTATATTCAAGAATGTAATATTTCTGAATACAGAAGAGAATCTGACAGTAGCATAATGAGAAATCTCCCTCAGCTAGAAAGTGAGAGTCATATGATATGTCTACATTAGTAAATTTAATGTACTCAGGGCTGTTCTCCGGCACTTAGATCAGCTGACACTGAATGGCATCCTTCCACACTCTTAAACCCTCATACTCTCTAAAGCAAGGTGGCTGACTGAAGACCAGGAAATGTTTTGTTCAGTCTTAGAATATGTTGTGCATTTTTGGGTAGGGCACTCTCCGCAGTGGAAAGAACTGTGGGTTAATCATTCTTGAATACTGGTAGGAATTACTCCTCATCCTGAGAATTAGGTGATACAACATCCCCTCAAAGCCAAAAATGGGGCCCAGAAATTGAATACAGCAGAAAAGTGCTTTGCTTCACTTTAGGGAAAAAAAGATGTAGTTGGAATATTTCTAAAGAATTACAGTGAAGAAGGCAAAATCTGAAGCAGTTATTTGCAATAACTATTTTAAAGCCTATTTTAAAGACTAGGGTCTCCTCTGTTTTAAAGTGTTTCACAAGCAAGAAGAATTAAAATTCTGGGTAACAACAAAAGATAAAAGTAGACTAGAGCTTTTATAAATCTTCTTTATATTTTCATTTGTCAACAATTAATTCCTTATATTTCTCTTGCTTGTAGATTCTCCAAACCTATGAATATGAAGAATAGCTCACAAGAAGGTTGTGCTTTTTCTGTGTACATTTCACACAGGAAATTTTTTCTTTAATCATTTTTTTTCTTTCATCCTAAAATAGAAGGTGAGAACAAAAGGTAGGGAACAGCAGCAATTGAAACCTTGCTAGTCAAAAAAAGATACACAATGAAGAAGGAAACAAAAAAGAAATAAGACAAGTCCTCACAGCTACTATAAACAGAGATATTAAAGAAAAAGTGATCAATATAAAAAGACCACGCTGATGAATGCCCTATTTGAAAATACAAGGAAACAGAACTTCTTAATGGCAGTACTCTGATTTTCTCCGTGACTAAAATGTTTTTGGCATATTTTGCTCTTCCTACTAACAGGATAGGAATGGATTGGAGAAAGAAAATAAATCTTTCTATTTAATCTGTATGTGCCATATTCCCTGTAAAGACATGAAAACCTGTCTTAATATTTGCTTCCATCATGTTGGCTACAACAGATTAACAAATTCAGCTAGAGGAGAAAAAAACTACATTCAGAAATCAAGTATCTTTGTTTTAGAATAACAAACTCGAGATCTTCCTGGGCTGACTTTGGCTAGAGGGTAAGTAGAAAATAAGAAATATTGCCTGAAACTACAGTTTTTGAATAACTTTTTCATAAATGATCTTTAAACTGTAGTTCAAAATTTTTGAGTTTAAAAGGATCATGTAATTCTTGCTTGTTACAGAAAGTAAAACTTATAAATCACATGAGAAAGACCAAAACATTTTCAGTGCAATATAGCTCAAACACTCTGAAATAGGTTTGGTTATCAGAAAATAAAATTGGAGCTCTTGGCCCCTTCTCTGATCACCAAGAGGTTTCAATACAGTTACATAAACAAAAGCCCAAAATTTAAAGACCAAATGGTAAAGTATATTTACATTTATTTCAGCCATCCTCTATACAGAGTAAAATAACGGCCTCAAGCTGCACCAAGAGAGGCTTAGATGAGATATTAGGGGAAAAAAAAAATCACAAAAAGGGTTGTAAATAATTTGAGCAGACTACCCAGGTAAGTGATGGAGTCACCGTCCCTGAAAGCATTCAAGAAACTTGTTGATAGGGCACTTGAGGACATGGTTTAATGGTGAACATGGTGGTGGTGCTAGGTGATGGTTGGACTTGGCGACCTTAGAGATTCTATGATTCTATGATAATAACGTTGGTTGACCAGCCTAGTAGACAAGTGAGACATAATCATATCTTGAAATACTTTCACCAATCAGTGATAATATCTTTCAAACGAGACACAATACTTTTTCTTTGTGTAGCAAAGTCAAATTTAGAAAAAATAATTTTAATATATTATATATGCATACTGTAGGCAGAAATCTGGAATTCTTTTTAAAAGAGCTGATAATTTTAAAATTCTTCATTTAATATAAAATCTCCCTTTGATACAATCCAAATCATATCAGTTCTTATAAGTCTACTTATGTGTATTTCTTCCATGTTCCTAATACAAATTTTTATGGGATTTTAATAGCCAAGCATTCTTTTTAAACAAACGTTCTTCAAAACTAGCAGATTTTGATGAAACTAATAGATTTCTCTTGATTTACCACAATTTTATAGCTTCCAAAGTGGGACCAGGCAATCCTCTGGCACGTTCCCCTTGAAAATAGTTGTTGCAGGAATTTGTAACCTGTATTCTGCTTCAAAGACCATAATAAGTTAAAGAAATAGGACCAGGTTAAAATCTGAAATACAGTAAATATGCCCAGATTCATAAAAAGTAAAGGCCAAAAAGAATATGCACACACCAATCTACTATAGAATAGATTTATGTGGTGCATTTAGAAATGCATAGAAAATGTTCACTTTGTTGAAGACATTTCAAGGTATTAGAAGTATTCACACACCTGCAGTCAGTTAACTCAAATGGAATGCACACTCTCTAGGAGTAACTTCTCTCCCAGATGAAATCAGGCTATGGTAATTCCACTGTTTCATATTCTGGGACTAAATACTAAATCTGAAGGTTCTATGATACAATGATGACAGAAGTTATACTGAAATTAACATCAAGGCCACCTACTTAATTCATGTCCTTTTCCAAATTCTTTCCTAAAAAGGAAAAATATTAGAAATCAATATTTATCCAATTAGTATTGGGACAGTATTGGAACAATAAAATGATTAATAATTTTATATATATTTTCTGTGTTATAGAAAAATATATATGAATTACATAAATAATTCTGCCATTTTGTGATTCTATGAATAACGTTCTGCCTACATTGATTTTACCTGAACACTTGGATTTCACCAGAATAAAATAATGAATTCCATCAGATACACTAGAGTGGTTTACGAACTTGCTTTTTGTAAGAGGACTGCAAGATATTTCACCTGTTTTCTTTCTTATGACTCAGCCCTTCTGGTTCAAAAGAGTTCCATGCTTCATATTTAACTCACCATACTTTCAACTTCACTTTATTTTTTCCACCTAATGCTCTGCTGTAAAGTCTTTTTAAACTTTAGTTAAAACAATACGCAATTCATTTAAGTGAAACACACTCTTGCAACTAGATCCCCATGAACCAAGTAAAAGCTTTGAAGACAGGAGGGGGGCAGGAGGGCATGAAGAGGGGGAATCAAAGATAATTAAAGCATCTTAGTGTATGTTACGACATATTTTCTGTTGTTCAGCTATGAAAGGGTAGAGTTTCACAGATGGTTTCATAAGTAAAATCTGAGATGTCAACAGTTGTTTTGAACCAGATAAGGAGGACAATATTCAATCTCTTTTAAAGTCAGAAGTTCTATACTACACTTTCACCATTTTGCTATAGATTTGAAGGATATTTAAGGTAGAAATGTTCTTCTGTTTCCCAATCTCTTTTTTAAAAGTTGTATTTAAATAATGACTTTTTCACACCATCTAGAGCCACCTCAAGATACTTTACAAGTGTCTCAGTAACACAAGATGCCTCCCTCTTCAGGAGTATAATCCAGAAATTATGTATTCCAAACTTGCCAAGTCTCTAAAATGCAGGAAAAAAAAGCAGGGGAAAATGTCACTAACTTCTTTCCAAAGAGTAAAGCAAAATTTTAGCTAATGCTTAGAGCCAGAAAGCTTCTCACATACTAGCATATTCAGGTTCTAGTAATGCATTTTTATAGCCATAGATAACTAAATAACTACAGTGACTATGATTTATTGAATTTTAGAGTCCAGTGATCAATTTTCCATTTGCAGCTATTTTAGCTGAAATGATCTCTATTTTTAACTTCATCTGAGTCAGCCAGATGCATAGCATAGAGGCAAACACTTGCTCATTTTCTGCTGCTGGGTCCTTAATTTACTCTTGATATTGGAGCTGCTGAAACCATTGCAAATGCAGAAGGAGAAGAAGAAAATTTTTCCAGACTCAATACACTATCTGACACTAGTAATATAAATGTACTTCATAAAAGTATTTGTTTCACTTGTTTACAACACCCCACAGATGATACATGATATATGACAGAAAAATTTGCCTTAGCAAATTTTCAATACTCCTTTGAGCACTGAGAACATGTCCTCATAGAGTGTATGGATGAAAACACATATAGCACATTTTTTAGGATGACAAAAGGCTGTTCTGACTACAACCTATGCAAACAGAAATGTTGATGCCATCTGCTATCAGCCTAAGTTCATTATGGACCTCAGGAGCCTGACTTGAATAAAGCCACACATGAGCTAGTGGTGGTGAATCTACATTTATGTATCTGATCTTGAGACTCGATCTGCTCACAAAGCTCTCTCTATAAATGTATCTCCTCCATATAAATATATAGTATCTCATGTATCTTCTCTCCTTGTTACTTACTGTAAGACAGCAGGACAAATTTTTTTAAATCTCGCATAGGATGATATTAAAAACAAAGGATTCTTACAGTCAGGTATGAAGAAAAATGTTTTTTAAAAAGTAATTTCAAAACCACACCAGTTTGTTCCTTAATTTATCTTTTTGGTTTGGTTTTAATCTGAAAAATTAACACAAAGGAAAGAAAAATAAAGCAGAATAAGAATTAAAGCAGTTACCAGTTTAGATTCACAGAAGTTGCTCTGCAGAGGAACAAAAGTTGCTAGGCTGTTCAAAACAGTGAATACCATTCAAAAATATTATTATTATTATTATTGTTATTAGTCACTGTTATTGCTATTATTATTCAGTATATCTGAGAAGTGGTTGGATCCTTATGTGTGGAGAAAACACGAATGACTTAATCAGAAAATATAATGAAGTATCATGTATAATTCAGGTAAATTGAAATGCAGGTGTATGATCACAGTGATCAGAGAAATATGTTAATACTGTTATCAAAAGGAGAATAACGAGCAACCGATAGTTTTGCAACTACTAACAGTAAAGAAGTAGAGCCCTTAACAGTTGTAGAATACAGCAGATTTTTATCCCGGTGAGGATTTGATTGGAACCTCCACTTCCATCCTTGAGCACAGAATTTTCATCTACAAGCAGAGTGCTGCACACAGCCAGTCAAAAGCTAAAGACTCAAAGCTTGTATAATTTTTTATTTCCATCTCAAGAGTTTTTATTGCTTGAAAACTGTGGATAGCTCAGTTAAATGAATCTGAATGTCCCACCCCACTGAAGAAAGAGGCTAGGAAGTAGCAGAGAGCTATGTGAATAAGGTTGCTTTGTCTTGGTGAATCAGAGTATTTATGAAATCTGTCTTCTACACAGACTTTAAACTCTGGTGTCAGACATGCTGGGTGGTGTAGCCTCACCTGTGAAGGCTGGCTGCTATAGTATGTTTCCTTCTGAAATGTGAATGATTAATGAGGTATGAAGATTTTATTTTTACATAGTGAAAGATACGCCATCAGCTTTCATGGATGAAACAGTCAATGATGCCTTTTCTTCAGGTAATAAGAAAGTGTTTAATTTTTCAGTGTATGCTTTTAGAGGTGGAAAAATCTAAATCTTCTTACTGTACAAGATAGTGATATTAGGTGAATACTGGGTTATAGTTTTAAGAATGAAATTATAAAATTCTATAACAAAACACTACTCATATCTGATGTATGAGGATATATCATGAGGATACCATCAGCCACACTTGTGCGAGATTGAGACTGGAAAAGATTGATGTCTCAAGACATTTTGGGGTGCCTGTGTGTGGGGGAAGGGGCAGATCGGCCCTTGCCCTGGCAAGGCAGTGAACTGCCCCACATCCTCCAGCCCCTAGAGCCTATATCCCAGCCTGGCAGTGGCTGCCAATTACTGGCACACAGGAGGCAATGCTCCACACCTGCCTCCAACCCCTCAGCTCCTGAGTGGCCAAATTACCACAAGTCCCAGCTGGTGAAAGGGCCCAGGAATGCCCATGGGTATTTAAGGCTAGCACACGTCTTAGCTCTCCCTCCTCTTGGAATTTCTATTGGTTGAATATCACTGGAACCAAGGAGCTGGAAGCTATATATGTCATTTTTTTACATCTTTTCTGTCTTTCTCTCTCTTCCTCCTCTAATTCCCTCCTCTTGGAATTATTGAGTATCTTAAAATAAACCAAGCTTGGAGTTTGTTAAATTGAATGGACTAAGTTAATGGGTTGAGAGGTTTTTTTATGCTGATTGAATGCTGCTCTAAACCTTCTGCCAAAGTTCTTTGACTTGTCAATAAAGTCTTTTTTGTTGTTTTGACCTCTTGAAAATATCTTGTTGGTATTTCTCCTGTGCTGTGTGTATCTCTGTGTATTTCTCTCTGTGTATCTAACCCAGAGTACATGAACAACTGTAAGCCCTTTTAAAAACCTCAACAACTAAGTTTTTTTAGACCTTACAACACTATTTGGCTACTCTTAAAGGGTAATAACGACACTGCTGATCTTGTGGCTCAGTCTTTTTTTTTTTTTAATCAGTTTTCTCACTGCTTTCAAACTTTTCTCCCATTTTATCATCTCTTAGGAAGAGCAGCAGCCTTTTGTTTAAGTAAAATTGTTGCTCAAAAATCTACCAAGTTTCTAGTTTCTTTCTATTCTTTCTACTTTCTTCTTTTATCTTCTTTCTCCAAAGAAATTCTGAGCACGTCTTTACAATTAATTAATCTCAGAAGTTAACAGCTTCATTTAATTGTGTGTCTTTCATTCAACTGGATGTGACTCTTTGCCAATAAAACTTGAATGCATTGATGTTATATTTAGTCCAGTGGCCTTAGAAAAAAATCCCTTAATGCACTGTATTTCTTAAAACTGTGAAGCTGCTTCTTGATTTTTAAATACTTATTGCATTACAAATCATCTTAGGAACATGAGAGACTATTAGACAGAAGTACATATTCCACTCAGCATTTCTGAGTGCAGGTTTCTCTGTTCAGCTCTCCTCCTTCTTTATTTAAAAGAAAAGACAAACAGAAAAGATTTCTGAGCCTCTCATTGTCCTAACTAAAGGGAAAATCTCCATCCAGCTCAATTTATGAAAAGGTTTTGCAATGCACAGTAGAAACAATATAATTCTATTATAATAATTCTATTCTAGTAGAAGAAATATAATTAGTGTTCAGGCAAGTTTTGCAGGTACTGATCATTTAAACCTGAGGTCTTGCCAGCAGAACTGAAAATGTGTGCAGGTTGTTGGTGAAATCTGGCAATATAATGCAACACTTGTAAAAGCGGGTCAAGAAGCTGTTTGGGCCAATAACTGCTTTTCTAGGGAGACTTTAAGTTTTTGTGCTGATGAAGAGCTGTCACTCAGGGTTCTTCAGTAAACTTGCTCAGAAACAGCATACCTTTCTGTTCATCATGCTCCACCAGGTGCTGTAGGAATACCAATAGCTAGAAATGACTGGGTTAACAAACTATTGGGAAATGCACTGTTCTCTATGCACTATTGGAATCTGCTTTCTTCTTTTTTTCCTTTTTCTCCCTGTTGTCTTTATATGCACTCAAATAAACCAAAAGCCTCTCTTTTACATAAAATTGATTTTCCTTCTAAGTTACTTTCTGTAGGTATTTTGGACTTCTTCCTACAGCAGGTGTAGAATCTGAAAAATCTCATTAAAGATATATATCTCTGTTGGGATGGGGTGGGAGGGGGAAGGAAGGAGAGACATGGAAACAAACAGAGGTAGAGACACACAGAAAGTGCTAATAACACAAAGAGAAGGATCTGGTATTTTTCTGCCATTTTTGTCAAGAAAAACATAACTCCCCTTAAAGGAAAAACAGTGATATAACGCTTAGCAATGACTGATGAATTAAGAGTTGTGCTATTATATTCAGGTCACTTCTACTCAGTTTGTTATTGTTATACCTCAGGAAACCACCTCTCCCCTCTGAAAAACTTACCTGTTTGACAGCATACAGTGACTATTATAGAATATATTGTCTTTTGGAGTGCAGTAGAAAAGCCACTGTCGAGCAAAATTTAAAAATATAAAACCACTACAAAATTATTCTTTATTTCTAAGCACCCCAGGAGTGATTAAAAATCATAGAACTTAGATAAAATCACAAAAAAAAAATGCAGGTGGAAAAGGTAAAACTTGAAACCATAAACTAACAGCAAAAAATAAACTTTTTTTTTTCACAGGACTCCCTCGTATTTCCATCGAAGCATATTAAATATCTGATGATGCATAATGATACCCCATGCACTGGATAAATGCTGGGCCATCTGCTTTTCCTGTTTCATTTTTCCAAGTTGATATGTTGACATAAGTAATAACTCTGTTTCCTACAAACAATAACTCTTTCCTATGACCAGGGTAACCAAAAATTGCCAATATGTTTGGACATTTGCTGTTAATACCAGAGAGCAGAGCAATGCAGTTACTCTGTCGGTGTCTCACTAAACTACAGTTTTTGTTTCTTCTTTATTTTCAAAGAATAAATCTTGCCTTACTGCCACAGCAGATCTTCCTGTAAAGTGAGTTAGTAGAGCAATAGACAAGATTTTGTTGGTCTTCAGCAGGTATGTGCAGGTCAGAACTGCACTGGAAGACATTAATAAGTTGGGTTTTGTTTGAGGTTTTTTTTTTCCCCATGACTAATTTTTTCCCTAGAAAATAACAGATAAAAATGGAAACTTCCCCTCAAGCATCATGTACACTCTGCAAAAACACCTCACCATTCATTTGGATAAAGAAAAAGCTTTATTTCAATTAATTAATTGTAATTCATAAGCAATTATAGAAGAAGTGGTTTTTTTATTAAGTCAACAGAATTTACTTATAGATTCTTAATTAAAGGAAGAGGAAAAAGGAAACTATAGAAACAAACAAAATGAAAACAAACAAAAATAACTGGGTAGACCTAGCTTGACAAGAAGTATAACAATGAAATCATGGACTAATCATATGCAGATATCCCAACGGTATCCTTATAGACATTTGGTTATGAAGTTCATGATAGGTATACTAACCTATCTGAATGGCTTTGAAGGCAGATGTATTCCCTAATGTTCTTAAATACATTTGTCCATCAGTGGAATAGTATTTCAATTAAATACATACATGAATGCACTTATATCTCCGGGTACAGCTATTTAATTTTTCACCTTGTTTAATTTGAAATTATGCACCTTAGAAAAGGAAATTATTTTTTTCTTTAGCATGTAAATTTGAATAATACCACAAGCAAGTTTTAGCAACTTAGCTATATTTCAGAAAGTTTACCACAATATTTTTCTAGAATATCAGCAAGCACTTTAGAAGATAAGTACAACACCTTACTTTCTAGTTAAAAAAAAGCCCAAAATTCTGAGTCATAAAATGACATTGATTCACTGATCCCAAATGTGTTCCTTCCATGACATACACACCACCACAGGAACCTTGCAACTCAGATCCCTGCACAAAATAGTCCATGAAAAATCTCAGAGAATCAATATAAGAAAAAAGAATGCTAGGCAAAACCAGAAACCAGAGAGGACAACATCCAACTGAAAAGTGAATAGTGGTTTCCACAGGTAGAGAGATGAAACAACTTCCCAAATGTAAACCTGAGAACAGTAGATGTATAGAATCAGATTTTATTTTAGGAGAAAAAAAACCGTGGGAAAAAATTATTTTATTTTTTGTTCTTGGAAAATCCCTAGTATTCCCATGGTAGTCTTTAATTTAGCGTAATATATTGCATTTGACTGTAATTTGGCCAAACTTTAGCAACATACGCTGTGATTCTCTGTTTCATGACATTTGATGGCATCCAATGAGTGAATAGGAAAGCACAGACTGTAGTTTAAACCCATTCATACAGGTAACAAGGGGTGACAATCTAATTTAACATGTTTTGTATAAGCACTCAGATTAAGTCTTTAATTACCTCGTCACTTGGTATTTTCACACAGATTGTACTTCTGCAAGTGCACAAAGTATTTGTCAGGATACCAAAACTGGACTATAAAATAAACTAGGATCTTTGTCTCAACTGTTGCAGAAGTGGGATGTTGTGCAGTGAATGATCTAGGAACGGCAGGAGGAAAAAGAATCTTTGCCCAGATAATGCAGATAATCAACAGTCTGGTGCTTTCTGTTCAGGTCTGACTCTGTGATGACAGGAGAGTCATGTAAATGAACATTTTCTCAGATACACACTAACTGTATGTTTTCCATGTTCTGAATACCACTGAGAACTGAGAATCAAATTAGCAGGCATGCTGAATTGCATGTTGCAACAACTGCCATTTAGTAGGGAGTACTTTGGGCAGGGAAAGTGCCAAAAGAATAACCGAAAAATGAGAGCATAGTCATTTGAGCTTACTGAACAGCTTTGGTGGTAATATTTTTGAGTCTTTATTATTCATTAATTCTACTTCCATATTCATTGTGAAAACTTTAGTAAACGGCTATGAAGCTGTGATGTGAAATTCCATGGAGGCTTCATGGTAGAGAATTCCATGAGATAATTATTAACTTTATAATTAATATCTGAACAGTATGAAATAAAATAGGACAAGGGCCATACATGGAGTGAGAAAAATGCAAGTGGCTTGGAATAACTCCTCTGAGATATATTCCTGCAGGAATAACGCGGAAGCTTTAATAAAAGTAAAATCTGAAATTAAACTTGCTTGAATACACTTTGGATACCACTTCATGTTTCAAACTATAAGAATCTTCAGTGACAACTGGTGTGAGTCTAATTTTACATTCCAAGATAAGAGTTTTGATCCATTTTTGTGGAGTTATGCTTCAGCCCATCATCGTATTGACAATGGCCAAGTTGTACTATCAAGACTTTTCCATGTTTAGGGTGAATAACTGAGGAGCAGAGAAGAAGAATACCAAAACGTCTTGTGTTCTGCTTCACTGCTGTTTATTCCAAACCTATGGAAAAAAGACAACACTACATGTATTCCACTTGCTACTGAGAAATATTACATACTAAATTTTGTAATAAGTCTGCAGCCTTAGTGAGTATTTCTGTTTTTGTCATTCCAACTTTATGAAGTTCACAATAAGCCTTAAAAGCAAGTTTTACAATGCAATACTTTGCATAAGCTTTGATTCAATTTCCTGTGTAAAACACAGCCCAAGCTCGTAATCAGCTTTATGACAGACACCAATGAGTCAACATTTTAAATGCTGCATGAGTCTTGTTACTGGCACATGTGAGTACAAGAAGCAGTTCTATGTGTAGTATTTATGTCTGGATATCCTTCAAGATTACATAAAAGATAAAAGGATATTCTGTCTAATGTCCCAGATAAAATGTAGCTGTTGAGAGTGTTGTGGTAATACAGTGTTTAATCATAATTTTGAGTGTATGAGGACTGAGAATTCCCACTACAAAAATTCTACTAATTTCATGATGTAATGCAACCCCTGGGTCCAAGATGTGATGTTGCTGAAATATCCTGATTAATCTTGGATAATTTCAACAGTATTTGGAACTTAGCATAAATCAAAATAAACTGACACCACCATCACCAGATTCCATCTGCAGTTTTGGTAGAATCCCAAATCTAGACTAAGAATTCTAACTGTGCTTTAAGATGAAAGCACAAAACAATGTGTATGTGAACTAGCTGGCTCACCTGAAATTCTTGTCAGTGGAGATACATGTTTCAACTCCAGTTGCCTCATCTGTATTTCATACCATTTCCAATGCCCTACAGTACCTTGCCAGCCCCAGTTCCTGCCCTCTAGGGCATGGATCCCTTGTAAATAATATGCTGTATCTGAACACTCCATGCCTCCTACACCTGCACACATATATTAAAAATATATGTATAAACCAATATGACTGCAAGCAGGAGACAAATATTTACCCTACTTGTCTAAAAAGTACGTATGTAGAGAGATTTATATGCAGTTGCCAGAAACATGGGATACATCATAAAGATGGTCTTCTCTTTCATCTCTGCTGAACAATCTCCCCTTGATTTTTTGTTGTTTCTTCTTTGAAACTGAATCCTTTATTGCAAGCTATTTGTCATGAAGTGGTTCTGCACTGGTCAGACCCCTTGCTTTACTGGCTACCTTTATGATTTATATGATCAAGTAAAGTTCATAGCATTTGGTTTTAAGAAATCTTTCAACCCCAAACATTTCCTAGGCTGTGTACATAAAGAAGTCATTAAATTCATCATGAATAGTGAAGCTGTGAGTTATATAGCTCATACCAAACCCACAGCAATAAAATCTTTATACTGCAGAACTGCATATTCTGTTGAAAAATTCCACATTTTACAAAGTAAAGCTATTATAGAAATGCTTCAGAGAGTTTTGCTCTGAATACAGTCATCTGTAAAACTAGTCTGCTTCACACAAAATTTATCCACAGCCACAGGCCTCCAAGGAAAAAAAAAACATAAATTAGCTTTTCTGTACACCATGATGTTCAAATCTCTTGAGCTGATATTTATGAATGTTGTGGGCATCGACCAAACTTCTCTGCATCCCGTTCAAGGACAGCCTTGCATCCTATTCAAGGACAGCCTTGATATGCCTGAGGTAGTGCTCATCTTCTCCTCCCTGCTTTGTGCCCTCCCCGATAGTCTTATGTCAGGCCAATTGTCTGACAGGGACTTATGTGACAAGGGTAGGAATACAAAAAAAGAACTGGAGCTGAAAAGGCAGGCATACTTATTAACCACTGCACAACACCACTTCCCCCCCCAAAAGCTTGAAAAGAAGTTATGGTAGATCACCACAGGCCCAAATCATGCAGTTTACCATGACAGGTAGGAAACCAAAAGATGAGGTGTACAGAGAGATCTGACACATCTTTTATCTCTGTCTCTTTGGAAATGACATAAAAAATCAGTTAGAGTGAGTGTATTTAAGGGGAATTTTGAAATGCACAATCTTTTCTTTACTTCTAGTGTTTTCTTTACTTCTAGTGTTAATGGTGGTGTTGATTTTATTTCTGCATTGTATGTAAGCAAGGCATAGCTATTTTATCATATGCATGTTGGTTTTTCTTTTTCCCCAGTAAGATGTATGAAGTTCTGGGCAACTATGAAGCAAGAAAATTACAGATTAAAAACCACTTGCATAAAATTTAATCAAAATATTTGGTATTATTGTGCTCCTTTTAAAACTCAACAGGAAAATTAAATCCACTCAAATCACCCCCTTTCGACAGTAGAGGAAAAATACTAGGAGAGATTAAGTTGGAGGCACAATTTACTGAAGAAATTGTAAATAAACACAACAATATTAATAAAAGATTGAACAACAGAGAGGATGGTTTACCTGTAAAAAAGGGTATTCACTACAGCTGTGCCACAGGTTCCCCTGGGAACAAATACAAGATGGCAGGGGGGTCCCTCACTACTCCATGCGGCTTCAGAGAATAACGGAAGGAAAAAATTAACAAGGGAACAACATTGCAAATGAGTTTCCATGGTTTAACACCCTCCCCCAGTCAGGAAACAGTGGAAAATGGGCAAAGCAAAACCTGGAAAGGTATTTTGTCTGAAAGGAGTTTTGCTGCCAAGCGTCTCGCTCCACATCAGCCAGCAAGGGCTCTCCCCACTGGCAGCGATCTCAGGTGGTGGCTGGGGACTGCAGAGCAGCTCCCCAGCAGTGGAGGCCTGGGGACTTGTGGGGTGACTCCCACTCCCGAGTGAGCCCGGAAAAAGGAAAAGGACCCCTCTGTGGCTGGTAAAGGGGACAAAACCACTCCCTTCCATGACTGGGCAAGAAAAATGTTCTGCTTCTGGCGCCTCAGCATTCCCTGCCGAAAACTGCTCCCCGCTCTCCACGGTGATGTGGGTGGTATAGAATAAATAGCACTACGACTCTGCCACTTATCTCTGCACCCAGGACAGCTATAAAGCAAAATGAGATGCTCAGGTTCTCCAGAAATTCAGGAGCAAATGCTATGGGTGCTGAAGCCTTGCTTCCATGGAAGTGGCCAGACATCACTTGCTGATGGGAAGTAGAGAATAAAATATTTGTTTTTCTTTTTTTCATTCACAGAACCCTTGCTTTTGCTTTATTACACTGCCTTTATCCTAAACCGTGAAGTTTTGTCCATCTTTTTTTCTCCCCCACTGTGTGCTGCTGAGAAATGGAAGTAATGGAATGGCCTGGTGAGCACCTGGCATTGAGCCTTTGTTAACCTACCGCACAAGAATCCCTGCATCTCAGAAGCGTCTCTGTATCATTCCAGATACATGGTGTCTGGAATTAAGACCTTGAGCATTTTCTGTATTTGTATGATTGTTGTTCAAGTTAAATTGGAGTTGCAAGGCAAAAATAAATCCACATTAAGTTTTATAAATCAGATTGAACCTGAAAGTTAGAGAGGTGAAGTATGGTTTTCCCTCTCAACTCTCATGTTTATATATAAACCTAAAGCAAACATGACAAAAATCACAAGTAAAGGCTTCTTTTGCTGATGACCTTTTACACCAAGTAATTGGTTTAGACAGGTATATAAAACAAGACAGAACTGGAATTTGTTACACAGGATTGTGCACCTACAACATTTTTCAAAGACTTTGGAGTTTAGGATAGAATTCATATAACAGGTGACCTTATATGAACTTTCATTGCAATCCACTGTTAGTTTAGAAAACAGTGCTGAAGTGACTTGATTATAAACAACAGTTTAAAATAATTCATGAAAGCCATATTTCTGAAAGAATTTTTTTTTTGTCAAAACAAATCCCTCAGGGAACTTTGATGCAGGTGTTAATATTTATAGCACTATACCTACCATATAGCACCTACCCTTCTGGGTTATGTGCTAGCTGAAACATCAAGGCCCTACTACAACATAAAAATGTGATATGAGAAATACCTGTAATTATGAAAGCCCATGTGACATGTAAAAGCTCAAAAGAAAGATGAGGCACAACTCAAAATAAGGCCAGACAGAAATAACAGTGGCTAGAATTGATCTATAACATTTCTTCACCATTTATTAAAGAGGCCTGTCCTTCAGCTGTCAGACTGGCCCTGAGAGTCCTCAGCATCTCACAGATCTGTTTGGGAGCCAGAGGCTAAAAACAAAACAACAAGCAAGCAAACAAAAAAACAAGAAAAATAATAAATAGTATTATTTCCATCTGTCATCAAACAGTGACTCTAAGTTTTCAAATCAATCTGAGAACGGAAAATAGTGGAGGTACCATTACTACAGAACACTTCATCAAAATGTTTACTCACTTGTCCAGTCCTTCATATCTCCAGAGCAAATCATATAGTCCACATTAGTTACACGAGAAAAAATGATTCTGACTATTAAACTTTTTAGTGAAATTCTGTAGTCTGTATGGTGCAAGTGCTCATTTTAGGCAATCAAGTGCCCTCTTCAGATTTTTTTGAATATATCTATAGTGAATAAGGTATCTGTGGTCCAGATACATGTGATTACTAAAACGAACTATGCTAAGAGATGTGACCTGTGGCTACCTTAGATCAGAGGATTTTAACCACTCACAACTCAGTGCTTTCTGAGGAGACATCTTCATTATGTTAAAATTCACACCACTCACAAGGATAAGAACAGAGAAACTTGAGAAGTCTTAATCCTGGAAGCCATTACGACAGCCATCTTTACAAGATACAGCAGTCTTCTAAGAAGGTAAACCAACAATTAAATATATTATTTTACCCTATTCATGTGGAAGTCTGGCTCAGTTTATGTTAGTCTCTTCCATTTTTATTCAATTTCCTTTTCCCTTTAATTAACAAGTTTTACTTCCAATTTAGCGTAATATGTTTTCTCTCACTTTCTCTCTTTTTCCTTTAAGGAGTGAGTTTAAAGAATTTGTTTAAATTGCAATTTAGCTCTCTCCTTGTCATGTAAACTGCTGTAATCTATCACTATGAATGTTTGTTGATCTTGCAATAACAATTATGCCTTTATTCAATACTCCCTCTCTTCCAAGAATCATTTAAGAAAGATTACAAAAATCTACTCAAGCTGGTCCTTAGGCTCATGGCAGAAAGAGCCAAAACACATGGGTTTTCTTATATTTTTGAGTAGGAGGGAGTTTCCCCCTGAAACTGGAACTCTTTTCTGTTTTTATGCTGACTATTGAGTTCTATTTCTCCCTTAACAGAGGAATTATTAACTCATCTGGAGGAAGCAAGTGAAGGAATCATGATCAAGTCTCCTGCTATTCCAGAGGAACTTCTTCCTTCAGCATTTTGAGAATGGGTTAGAGAAAAAGCATAAGCTTCCAACACATAAATGTTGGCCAAAACTATCCTGAGCTACTGTTAGTCCTTGGGGTTTTCTGTAGTAAATCACAGGTAAGGTCTACCATAGTAATCAGAGGTCAAATAACTGAATGAGGCACTTTCTGCTTTGGGACAGAGTTCTGTTAGCAATCCTATATTGCAACATATTTGCAATATCTTAGAAAGAGAGGGAGATGTCCACTATCAATATTTACCTAAAAAAATTTACTTTCTTACTCCTAAAAAAGTACTTGGAAAAAACAGTCATATTGCAGCAACAATTTAATAAGAATAAATACTGACCATGAGTTATTTCCACTATTCATTACCACAGTTTCATTATTCACTTCCTAGTAGGAGGATTCATAGTCCAAATTCAAAAGGAAGACAAGTAGAATTCAGCAAATAAAATGAGGCACAGGCTAGTATACTGAAAACTGATTAAGGATTTCCTCCTCAGTAAAAAATTCACTTTGACTGTAATTTATTCATGAAAAGACTCAGCAGTCAACTTTGGTCATCTCTGTTTATATTTTTCTTGTGAGATGTTTCTTCCATTTGATTATCTACTCATTCAACCAACATACCTAAACATGCCTGGGAGATATTCTCTGTTCAAAATCATGCATCTTGACAAAGTGGGATATTTCATCCTTTTTCTCTGAAAATATAATATAAAAAATCATCTAGAAAGGAAAGATTATTAGCATTAAGCTCAATCTATCTACAGTGCAGAAATTCTGTACAGCTCTGTATTTTTTCTCACAGGCCTGAATAGTGATGATTTTTTTTTTTTTTAATGTATCCATCTCTTTTAACCAGTCCCTCTTATTGTAACCCAAGATGATAAATCCAAGAAAAGACAGGGTTCTGTGCTATTACCAGATGGATAACTAAAAGATAAAGGACTTTAACTGAAGGATTCACTTTGGCCTCTTTCCCTTCTAGCCTGGCATCCATTCACGAAAGCAATCTTAAAGGGGAAATTCAGGAAGAGTGGAATGAAAGGAGTTGAGGATGCATCCTTTTTTCAGAGTTTGGTAGAATGGTAACACAGGAAAGTCCTAGAATGTGGGCAGGGAGGCTAAATATGTGAGTATATCCTCAGGGCAAGGTCCCGTAAGCTGAAGTTTAGGGAGTATTCTTCAGGAACAGTTTCTTCTATACCTGTTCTACACCACACAAGAAAAATGCTCAACTTCCAGTTAAGAAACTATTTTGGCATGCAAAGAAATAATGCAGAGGAGCAGATCTAGAGGTTAATTTACAGGCAGTACAGAAATGAGTCCTAATCTTCTCGGCTCAGTTTGAGAATTACATTTTTCTCTGCATCTTTGTGCACAGTTCAAAACAATAATGTTTTTCTGTTTCTACTTCTAAGTTTCAGAGTTACATAACAATTATGATCTCTGGCTTGGAAACTGATACCATACAGCTTCTTCTGCCTGCTGCTCTGGTAACCAGCACCCAATCCAATGGAAAATAAAACAGGAAGACTTCCCCATCATTGGGATGTAATGTTCCCTGGAATTTCACTGTTGTTGTGTTTTCCATTTGAACCTTCAGTGCCTGATGGCTCTGAATCAAGTTGCCATAAAAAATTGAAATCCTGTTCATGTTTCTTTCCCCATTGTTTTTGAAAGGACTCCATCTGTACAAACTTTCAGAGGTAAAAAATTCATTATGATGGCTTTAGAGAGCAGACAACATGGATCTGAAAAGAGTACTAAAATATAAGGGGCACAGCTTTTCTCAGTGTTTCATGTTCTATTGTCCAGATAATTTGTAATTTTTGGTAGATTTGAAGAAAAAAAAAAGATAGATTAAAAAAATGCCGAAACTTACTGTGTAGAAATAACATAGACTAAAATACATGTGTATGTGAAGAAATAACATTTTTAGACAGCTGAGAATAACATCATGCACTTCATTGTTTGGCCTGGCAGAAATTAAAAAAAAAAAAATCTTCTTCCTTTCTAGCTGTACAAATATCAGCCTAATAACAACTTTTTCAGGTAGGAACTTGATATCTTACTACGTAAATTTATGGAATACCAAGATACCAAAATATCATGGATGATTAATAGGACACATTTTTGGATGAGAATTGTTTTGATGCCACTGAAACAGTTTCTCTGAAAAACTCAGTGCGTATATGTATATATACACGTATGTACGCACACATACATAATTCTTGATCTAATGTTCAATGTCCATAGGTAAGAACACAATAAAAGACAGGATTGTTTCCGATCTTGAACAATCATTTATACAAGTACCAGAAAAAACCACAACATTAAATTAGCCAAGTATGAATAATATTTTTAATTAAACTAAAATATCACAAATTATAAAATACTATAATAATAATAATAAAATAATATCACCATTTTCACCATTGAAACAGGTTTGCTGCTTAATGAAACTGTAAGCTGATGATTTCAATTAATATCTCTTTGTTGTTGCTTAAGAATTTTCATATATCATGGATTAACATGAGAAACACTAAATATTCACAAATCAACTGTAAATAACTTAAGTTTTTTAAGTAAATCAGATTAAAAAGTTATTTTCTTTTTGTTTTTCCTGTCAGAGTTTCTTTACTATCTTTAAGTGTTTGATATAGGAAGAGTGTACATACTACTATTCTTGTAGTATTCTAGAGATGTATTACTATAAGTATGTTTCAGACATACATTCTGCCTGAGAGAGAGAGGACAGGAATTTCTTGATATGGATTTTATTCCTCTGTTTTTTAACCATTATGTGTTCTACATACAGGAGCACCACTTGCTGTTCAGAACATTAAATAGCTTTAGAAAAGGTGGATATCCTTCCACCTGTTTTTCATCCTGTTAGTTTATATTCAAGTGCTATGAGAAAACTTATCCAAAGGAAAACTGAAACCTATTCAATATCTTTTGAAAAATACATTTTTATAATATTCTACTTGTAATGGGAAGAGATTGAAAAGGAAAAACAGGCTTTAGTTTTCGGTTAAGTATATATTTTCAAACAGGTTTTAGTAAACATAGGTGTAATTTAAAAACAAAAAAAATTGGTGGTTAAAAGGTCATATTGCAGGGTAATAATATGGAGCAAAAGGTTGAAGCTCCTTAGCCTTAAATAGTGGTTTATCTCCACAAAAACAACTCCAACAGTAACACTTTTTTTTTTTTACAAGAAAATGACCCATTTATCCAGAAATTTTGAAGTCATACATTTGTCAATTTACCAGTTTTTCCAATATTGAGTCAAAGACTTTATAAATGTTTAAAGTACAGCTGTAAAGTGTATCTTAGAAAAAGTTGTTCATTTCTACAGGTAGAAAATTTAATATATTCCACTCTGTATTTCAGTCCAGCAATTAAATGTAATTTTTTTCTTTTTCTTTTTTGTTCGTTATGAAAATAAAAACCTGGAAATTTAGGGGAATAGACCATTTTTTTGGGGAGGTTTTTAAGTGTGTGTTAGTTTTATGGGAGGAAAACCAGGTCTGATAAAACAGAAAGAAAATCTTTAGTAATTTCTAACTATGTCTGTATTCGCATTAAGGCAGAACACAGGATTAGATTTGTAGGTAAACAGCTGCTTAAGGGTCATCTGCTGTACAAGTGTTTGGGGGACTTTTACACTGAGCA
This sequence comes from Pachycephala philippinensis, assembly GCA_013397055.1. Taxonomy (NCBI): domain Eukaryota; kingdom Metazoa; phylum Chordata; class Aves; order Passeriformes; genus Pachycephala; species Pachycephala philippinensis. The sequence goes on from VWZT01014451.1 coordinate 40,658, forward strand.
AGCTCTAGGCTGGACGTGTGCTCATTAACATCTGGCACACTGACTGCACACCCAGCACAAATCTACATCCCTACATCCATCCACACACAGCCCAAGATGGTCCTGTGGTGTCATCCAAAGCACAGTGATGGGGCAGGATCAAGGGATTTACTTTAAAACTGCCCCGCATAAAGTAAACTAAACATTAATGTGGACTCAATGTCTCTGATTTTTCCTGGCCTAGTTGTTCAATTCCATTATTTTTGCATTGTCCAAAAAGGGGCAACAAAGCTGGTGAAGGGTCTAGAGTACAAATCCTATGAGGAACAGCCAAAGGAGCTGGGGTCCAACAGGGTCATCAGGTATGGGAAAAGGCTTCCAAGGGAAGTGGTTGAGTCATCATTCCTGGAAGTATTCAAAGGGTGTGGTACTTAGTGACACACTATATTGGAGGACTTGGCAGTGCTGGGTAATGGCTAGGAGTGAAGATCTTAGAGGTGTTTTTCAATTCAAATGATTCTAGGATTATATGAATTTTAAAGACAACCAAACAAAACACTATGTTTCACAGTCATCATTGTTAGGTTGTTTGGTTTTTGTCAAATGTATCACCTTTCCCCCCTGTAAAACTTTTATAGCATTATCTTATGAAATGGCAATATTTATCACACAAATGTAACTGATATCTCACAGCTGTATTTACTATTCTACTGCTGCTATTTACACAATTTTTAGTACAAACAGTATATATTTGCTACTACTTAGCTCCAAGATATTGTTTTAAATTCAGTCAGCTATCCTTTTTCCATCATTCCAATGTACGGTTTATGTGTCTTCCTTCCAGTGCATTTTGTTTAGTAGTGATTTGTATTTATTACCAAGTCATTGATGAAAATGCTCAACAGAGCTATGTCCAGTACAGATCTCTGTGGAACATGATAGAAAACAAACCACAGTAACAAATCCCCTGTCTGTTAGGCAACTGATGATCTACTTGTGTGATTCCTTTCATTAGAACATTATATGGTATTAAGTCAAATACTTTGTATAATTTCAACTCTATTTACCAAATCTATAATCTTATGAAGGCTGACAGTGAAATCAGATTTGTTTTGCAAAATTTATATTCCAGTAATCCATGTTGACTACCAATAATTATATTCTCACTATTCGATTCATTATGGTCTAAATTTTGTATCTATTTGTCTCCAATATTGTCCAGAACTTATTCCAAGACGTTTCCACAAAATTCCCAGTGCTCTTGTATGAAACTGGTCCTAATTTGCTGGTGTGAATTTGTAAATAAGTTGTGGTTTTACACATAAAGCCTGCTAAAAAAAGAGATTTGGTGAACGAAGAGCAAAAGGTCAATTTTTGCAAAAGAAAGTTAGCAGAGGAATGAGCTGCTGACTCCTCTTTCCAGAGCTTTCTTCTCCTATTAACCACTAGCTGCTCTGTAGCACAGACTGCAAAAAGATTTCAGGACTACTGTAATGCAAAGACCAATTAGATATTCTGATAATTTAGGGCATTTCAAGAAACAGACATTTTCAACTGCCTACAAATGGCTGCTGTTGCAAATGCCATTTTCCTCAGGGATCTAGCTGGGGAAGATATGGGTCACAACCAATATTTCTTAGACAACCTTCCATTTATTAAGCTGCTATTAGTAATAAAATCCAGGTGTTACTATAAGTCATAATCACTAAGATAAGAATCTAATTGTATCAGCTGAAAAAAATAATATAATTCCTCTTGATATAAAATTTAAATACATTGCCAGAAAGAGCTGTAACACAGCCAAGTCTTTGTTGTAGATCTGTATAGACTTCCACAGGCACAAGCCACTCTAATGCAGTGCTGTTCTAAGCAATGCCATCAGAAGCAATAAAACTAAGCAAAACAGAGGGTTTTTTCATCAAGATCAAAAGGCCGGCTTTTTGAATAGACCACACGATGAACAACTCATCAGCAGAAAGTCATGCACCCTAAACAGCAGAAAGATGAAAGCAAGGTTATAGTACATAATATTACCCTACCAGGAAAACAAACTATAGCCAGATATATGTGCAGATTCCAAACTTACATTGAAAAATAAAAAGCAAAAAACAAACCCTCTGAACAACAACCCTGCCTAAGGTTTATGGAGGCTGGAGTAAGTAACATACTGAAACAAAGGACTGCCTAACAGCACCTGTTGACTTTTGCATAATATTTAAAATTCCATCAAAAAAAATAGAAGTCCATTGTTGTCAGTCAAGAAGAATCCAAGACAACCCTCTTTAATACACATAAGTATTCCTAGACAGACAATGTTGACATGCATATCTTGATGATCTTGACTATGTAGGTGTGAAAATACGTATGTGAATGAACAAAGTCTGTGGGAGAGGGAGTGTAATTAGCTGAAATTAACTCCCCTAAAAATTTTGTAAATAAATCTCAGCTTCCCCTCCCCTAAAATATCAGACTGAATTTTGGTACTTTAATTTCTTATATTATTCATATTAATTTGAAGCTGATATGAAAAGCTGATTATTTGAATTTATTATTTGTATTAATGTATTTCTATTATTAATTATTTGTATTAATTTGAAGTTGATATGAAAAGCTTTGATTCAAAACCAGTACGGGGTAACCTGAAATTAAGATATTTTATTATCTTGCCTGCCATGCATTGGCCATGTGAATGCTAAGGAGAGTGCATTTTTAAATAAGATGGTTGTTACCCAGAGACACACTTTAAAACAATGAGAGGATCAAGAGCAAGTACCCGATTTCTCCCTTGCTGCTGAAGAGGAAAGCACCTGAATGGTGACTTCCAAGTGAGCAAGTATACTAATCATCTTGTTGTGTGTCAGTTTGTTCATTTTGTTATGTCTTCCTGTGTTTCTATATAATATATGCTCATTAATAAAGTTTGTGTCCCTGCCTGCATTTTTCATTATTATTTTGATTCTGCAAACACTTGTTTTTTTTGCCGTACACTGGGGCAACATAGTTCCAGATATTGCCTTTCACCTGGCCAACATAGTTTGCAGTATAACATTGTGGCACCATCTGCAATAATCACGCATGGGAAGAGCTACAGCAGCTCACCATCCCTCTTAGAGGCACGGTCACCCATAAAGCAGTCCAATCCCGGATTTGCTTGGGCAAGAGCTACAACAGCTCACCGTCCTTCCCAGAGGCATGGTCGCCCAAGGCAGTCCAATCCTGGACTTACATGCGTAGGCTACTCACGGCTCTCCTGGGCACACCCCCACCCAGGGATTACGCGCCGGCCGGCTTTTCCACTTCCCCCAAGTGGATTGCAGTCCTTGAGGCTCATACTGCCAGAGGCTTCCAAGAGCTTCTAAGGCTCAGCCAGTTATCGCCGTGATACATGCAAACACGGGGCACCAGATGTCGGAGTCCAGAAAGTCCAGCACAGAGCAGGGTGGCAGGCAGAGGCAGGCATCAGCAGGCCCGAGCCGGCATCCACAGGCATCAGCAAGCAGTGGCACACATCCACAGGCACCAGCTCAGCATCCACCCAGTCAACTCCAACTCAGCTCAGTATCTGCTGCTCTGTGACCCTACAGCACAGCCCTTTATACCCATCATCCCTTGGGCTACTCATGTGCTTCTTGTTGTAGGAATCAGCACACCTGCATTCAATGCTGGCCTTCCCTCCTCCCAGGGACACAGCCACAAGCCATGAGGCCAAGGCTGCCTACAGCCTACTCTTGCAACCCCAGAGTTTTAAAAGCCTGCACGTGGTCTCCTGATACAGGTTACCAACTTTGGCTTGTTTTTAGAATACCTTTCTCAACAGCTTAAGTATCTTGCCCAGATACTAGGCACGCGCTGAAGTGTCTTTATTAATGCCCTATAGTAAGTACATGTTCCAATCATACCTAACAGGCACTGCGTAGAACATTTTATTGTTTGAATATTTTCATGGTACATTATGCTTCACTAGTGTGATATGAGAACATACATATCTCGGTGTGATGCAACTAGGTTGAACTTTGTTTCAGTTATCGCAACACTCCATAATTTGGTTGCAAACAGTTAATTTTATGCAACTACTCATCCCTTTTCCAGAGTGTATCTGACATTAGCTTTCTTATACAATAAAATTTGAGGAGTTCAGACTTCTTGCTTTCCCTGGGTTCAAAACTAATGAACAACTTTGAGACTGAACTTTTACCCTCACTGTACCATTTGACTCATGGAAAGAAAGGAAGGAAAAAGTAGTTTACTTCCAGTTATAGCACTTAGTTGTTCATTGTTGCAATCAAATGGAGATTAAATGTGATATGGGTAATATTAAACATCTGGCTGTCTTTTCTTATCTCTGTGCATTGTGAAATAAATTAGTGAATGCTTTAGGATAATTCCCCTAGATAGCTACATTATTCCAACTGTATTGATGAGAAAATTGTGTCAGTAAGGAAGAATGGACCATGGTCACAGAACAAACCCACAACTGAATGACAAAAGAGCTGTTTCTGACACATCTTCTGACCTCTGGTAGGAAGATAAAACTCCTGCATGTCAAATGACCTCCCAGCTGAATAAAATATTTCACAGAAGCTCATTTTATTTGTATATTTCTATATTATATGTGGGGGTTTGTCTTTAGCTTTTCCTTTTCATCTTGTAAGCCTTTACCTGTGTCAGATCACTGTTCTTCTTAAGCATGGGAACAAAGGCATTAGTAACTGAAACCCACAAACCTAGGCTTTGCACATGTTGTAGACGAGCAAATGAATTACTGCTCAGTGAACAACTCTGGGCTGCACTGAAATACATGCAAATTGCCAAGTTACTGCCAGATGGACCAATTCCCAAGACTGCAATGTTATGGTTATAATGTGTGTCTGTGTGTGTACTTAGAAGCCTTCACAGGCTTGTCATTTACAACACAGGTATCAGAAGTGCTTATGTGGTCTAACACAACGAGGCTCAGTGCTCGCATTCTTCCATATGGGCATAGATGAAAGTTGATGCTAGATGTGAAAAATGAGTTTAAAAATGAGCTAGCAAAATATTTTCATTTCTGCTTTAGACTGGAGACGTTTCTGAATACATACATAAATTTTCAGGCTCCTAGTTTTTTGCACTTTTGCTTAGGTAGATGAGCACTCTATAAGTAGCATTTTTTTAATTTCTGTACTATTTATTTACTCACATGCTGCTCTTCAAATTTTAATTTAAATACTAAGGGTGAGATAGCTGGAATATATTAAGACTCTGGAGAAAAAGTTAAAAGATATTGTCAAGGCTATACAGCAATCTCACAAAGCAGCCTTTTATTTACATTAAAAAAGAAAACCCATGCAAGGTTAACACTGAAAACTTAATTTAGTGTCCACTTACTGCAGAAAGTTAACATTTAAGACTGATTAGCTTGGAATTGCAGCTAATTTTCCTAGATACTGCTGACCTTTGTGCCTCTCCAACTTCAGCATCTCTAATTCACATACTGTCTTCTATTTGTGTGCCTCCTACATGTCCCCTGACATGTTCTCTTTGAAAGGCTATAAAAATTTCAGTCTTTCAACATCACGAGGATGACAACACCACTTCAGAAAAATCTTCCAGACAGTGAAATGTCCAGTACTCCATCCATTCATGCCAAAATAAGATCACAATTATGTAAATACCGGTTTTGTCTATTTCTTGCAAACTTAAAGGAAACATTGAGGTGTGTGTATTTATTTCCAAGAATCTTCTGCTTCTGGGCTGAAGGATGATTTTCAGTCAAGGCTGAAGAATTTAGGTGGTTTTATTTTTAAATAATTTTCAGAAACCATTGTACTTTAAAATGTTATAAATCTATCCTATATCCTACTATAACAGATTTTAATCATTAAATAAGAAGAATGAGACGTGTTATTATTCAATGTCTTAGGATTATCTCTCAGGTATCTGATCACCCTGAAAACTTGTTTATTTTAGTGCATGTTACACTGTCATTAGGATTGGCTCTTCACTGACTTGCCTAGCAAAATGCAAAGATAAAGTCAGAGGAAATAGGTGGTTTAAATTTTATTTACAAAAATGTTTTTTACAGTCATTAAACGACTATATTTATAGATTGTGGCCTTTTGTGTGTGTGTTTAAACCCTTTATTTATGATGAATGAGGTTTTAATCTATCACACAGAACCACAAAAGGAATACCTCATATCCAGTCAGGGGTTCAGTAGCCCTTTGATTGAATGTATTTATTTTGCTTGCTGATGTAAGGGCTATAGTTGCAGAGGGGTGGCAGTAGCCACAGCCCCTGAACTCAGCTGTATCTCAATGTCCACAGGTCAATGAGAGCTGTGGCAACTGATCATATTAGCTCAACTGTATTTATCTTCTGCCTGACAATATGCAAATCCATTTATGCAGAATGTTTATCTAGAATTTTTATATAACCTTATGCATACAAATTTATTTCAACTAGCTGAGCCATGTCTATACAGTCTTGAATATACCAGTTGAATAGAAATGTAATCAGTTCATCTTGAAATGACCTCTTGTGTGTAATCATAAAATTATTAAAAAGTTCCCAGGTGAAAATCTGAAATTCAGAAACGATTTCTTTACCTGAAATTGACAGATATTAACATTGACTGAGTTCTTTCCAAATGCCCATGCACAATTTAAAATTTAGCTTTTGCATTAATGAATTATTCTGAATAATGCTTTTGCTTTAAAATAATGCTGTTATATTTTACGTGCTTGAGATTTTTACTTCCAGTTGCAATAGTCTCTTCAATGAAAAATCGAACAGTTTAGCATGGGGGAGCAAAAGATCCTGCAATAATCTCTCAGAAAGAGGCACTTAAATCCTTTTTAAAGGGCACAGAAGTCAATAGACTCTTAAAAAAGTCTGTGAACTTTGGATAAGAGCATACAAATAAAATTTTGATCAGCCTAGTCACTACAACTCTTCCCATTGATTCTCCTTGATGTTCTACCATCTGAACTGTGACCACATTTAAATTTTCTATTGTGCATGTAGCATAGAAAATAGGTTATAACAGAAATGGTGTTGGGCCATAGTGTTTAATGAGAGTCTGAAAGATTCTTCTGTATTCTGAATGGTATTAGGTATCTGCATCCTGAATCAGACTTACTGTATTGTGCAAAGTCTCAGGTGTAGAAAATTTTCAGATTTGTACACAATTGTCTGAGTTTTTCTGATAAAATTTCTTTTACACAAATCTGGAGTCCTTTAATTTCTCAAATTATGCTACACAGAAATAATATTTTGCAGAAAACTACTGTCCTCATATTCCTTGTCTTTAGAAAAAGAGCTTGACTTTTGGCAGACAAGTTAACTTATGGTACTGAAAATCTATGGAAATCTACACAAATCTAGCAAATTTACAAAGCTTTGAAAATCAAAATTTCCTTTGCGTAAAGAATGTTTGCTTAAACTCATTCATACATTTGAAAAAGGTCATTCACGCTTGTGGGTTTCACTGTTTGTCAGCACAACATTTTGTGATCTGGTCTTAAAGATCTGGAATCCAATGGCAGACAAACAAACTAAAACTAATATTCCTACCATCTTTTGAGAGCAGCCATCATTCTTTCATCAGCATAGGAGGAAGAAGAGGCTATTGACTTGAATAACAAGATGACAAGATGCAGGTCAGAAAGCAAATAACCAAATACAAAAGTGGACAGAATACTTGGCATGAAAATATAAAATATGATTCTTAAATGCTGACAACGGTTGGACAAAGAACATAAAGCTGAATGGAGGCAAGTTGATAAGTTTCTTGAGGAAAGAAGATAGATACTGGGAAGAAATTCAGAAAGACTGAAAACACTGAGAATTAGGGAAGATAAAAGCAAAAGAGAATTGAAAGAGAATAGGGTTAGAGATGATGATGATGCATAAAAAGAAAAGATGACAGCACAACTGGCAATAACTGATGAGAGGATTAAAAAAAAAAAAAGGACTTGAAAATCTAAGGAAAGATGGAGAGATTAAAGAGAAATCTAAATATTAGACTAAGAATAGAAGGTAGTGAAAAAATAAAAAAGATATTTGGAGGTAAGGTCAGGTGGATACCAGGAGCGAAATAATGGATTTGAACAGGAAGAGAACTTAGAAAATGGGAATGACATCAGAGATTAGTCGGTTATAGAACACTAGTACAGGAGGAGCAAAGAGCCAACAACTGAGGTAAAAAAAAGTGCAAGAAAAGGAATGCAAAACTAATTGTATGATGATAATGAGGTAACAAACTTTAGAAGAGGAGATACTGAAGTTGAATCCACTTAGACTGGAAGGAACAGAAGAAATCATCTATGGGGCTAAAAGGCATATGGAATTTTCCATCAACTGTATCACTTGATGACATAACATGTCTGGTTGACTCCAGCACAGAATTTAAGTAATTGATAGAGATTCTCTAGTGTACTATATAGGTTAGGTATAAAATTATGGGTTTTTTCTTAAAGGAAGACATTTGTGCCAGTGTCAAGATGTGGTACATTGAATAGTTTTGAGACTGAAGTGAATACATTGATAAGGTGATTGACATAATTTGCTTAAATATTGGCATCTGAGGTGCCATTAGGTATACAAGAAATACCCAGTGGTCCAACAGACAGGACATAGGACCTATGTGAGGCTTGCTCTGACTGTGAAAGAGCAACTGAAGACCAGTCAAAGTACTCTGGAATGTATTAAATGGAACTTATCATAAGTCTGTGACATGCCCTATCTCAGTTTGAATGCCAAACTTTACTAAAGAAAAAAGTGAGTGTTCAAATAAAGGTAATTAAATCAATTAATGGTTTGAATACAGAATACATTACATTTTGTTTTACCATTTTATAGAATAAAAACTGATTCTGTAAAACAATGAAAGATACTAGTTCTGGGCACTGCAAGAAAGAGGCCTTAAGCAAAGGGCCAAGGGCTAATTTTTCTTTTTTCAATGACAATCGGTAAGAATTGACAAAACACGTGGAACAATCAGGAAGAAAATGAAATTTGAACAACTGCTGAGTAGTGAGTACTGCCCTTTCCAGACACGACATGGGGCAGATCCCATGTAAATGTGACCATGCTAAAAAGACTGACATGAAATAGAGAGAGATGAGTGCTCACTGAAGAGACAAGCTGTTTTCTGGTATCTCATATTTTTGAATTTCCTTTTTTTGATTTTGTTAAAGATAATGGAGTTTGATTTCCTACTGGATTATTTTATCTTACATATACATAAGGCTCCCTTTGATCGCTACAATAAGAGAAGTAGCAGGAATTTTTCTCAGGCTAAGATGGAATGGGGAACAGTATTGTGTGAAATTCACCGTATCTAGCTGATTGCTTCTGTGACAAAGAAATAGACTGTGTTCCTATGCTATCCAAGAACAAAGATGTCACTCCAATATATTGAACTTGGGTTAGTCCTTTCTTACCACATCAAAAGAAGAAAACCCATTTATTTAGTTTTATTTTGAATAGATAAAACATGTTTCCAGGACTTAAGAACTATAGAGAAAAACAAAACAACAAAATAAACAAAACAACAAAAACCACCCACAAGAACTTAGAGGCTTTAAGAAGCAGCTCTCTGCCAAAAGGAAGAGAGGAACAAGGAACAATGAGCACCTACTTCAACTAGGCAGACACTGCAAGTCTGTCAGGAAGAAGGAAATGTGCATGGACTGCTAAAATACACAGACTTAAGACAGGGAACTGCTGTAGTTATATTTCATCAAATGTGCTCAAATAACAATGCTGGATTAACTAAATAAACAAATTAGACTGCAGTCAAAGGCTTCTCTCTTCTCTGAAAAAAAAGTGCATTTTTCTCTGAAATTAAACGTTTTAAAACTTAGGCAGTTTTTTTCCTACTTCAAACAGCTTTAATCAGGAGCTGACTGACAACCACTCTTGTAATTGTGGGAAAGTTAAGGGAAGTATGTGAAGAATATGCCTATAGTTCTCGAGTGGTAAAAGAACTAGGTGCACACAAGCTTACAGCATTATTCTTCAGGCTCAGGAGTTCACAAAGACCAAAGAAGGCAAGTAAATATGAAGCAGGGTTCATTTAAATGAAGACTTTCTCATCCTGTTTATCCAAGGCTTGTTGACTTGGATTGAATTTATATCCAGATGCAAAAGAGCCTAGAAGGAAAAGAAGTGTGTTATAAGTTTCCTGCTTCTTGTTGGCATCATGATTAAATGCAACTCATTTTGCAGAAGGAAGATTTCAAATGAGTGTAGCAGGTCAAGCTCCTCTCAAGGAAGGACATGGCTCACTTGGTAAATTGGTTAGAAGCAAATACTATTTGATCTAATATAGGGGGGAAAAACTCCTATACCTTCAGTCAAAGACTCAAATGTGCTTAGAACTTGGAGACAATCATCTGAGAAGCAGTGTCTCTGAACAGGGCTTTGGGGTCTGGGATGGATAACTCTGCTCCTGTAAACAGAAGAGAACTACTGAGGAAGAATTAAGGTTACTTATTGCTGACTTTGTCTTACTGTCCCATGAATAGAAAGTCTAACCCCTTATGTCATTCCAAGACTTTTAGGATAATTTTGATCACCCAGCAGTCAGGTTGCAGGCAAAAAAACAGCAGAAAAAATGGTAGTGAGAGCTGACCACAGAACAAGGTCAGAGTGTCTCAGGTAACCACAAAAACTTTAACTTAGTATAAGGGTTAAGCCTGGGCTGTCCAGAAACATGTGATAACTTAAGTACAGCTATTAATTAAAGGTTTTGCTAACAATTACAGAGTAAGAGATGAGCTCTTTCCCTGGAAAAATGTTCTGGCACAGAGCTGAACCTTGAGGACCTAAGAGGTCAGCCACTTATAAATATTTCTTAGCATCTGAAAAATTAAGAGAATATAATTCTTCAGACTCTTGTTTCTATTATGTTTACAAGGCTATACTACTTCTGTAATTTTTTCAGTTACATCACTCTGAACAATTCCTAGAATTCTATTACTACCATTTTCAGTAGAGTAATTTTAAAATAAATTCTCTGATAATACTTTGATGTCATTGAATCAAGGATTTGGCTTTGTTTTATTCTCAGCTCATATCTTGGGGTCAACATCGGTTTCTTATTTTAAATCACTTTTCTAATGGGAATTAAGCTTTTAAAACTATAAATTTAATTAAAGAGTACACTCCTAAAATAGTATAATCATGACTTAAAAACTTCTGATTTTATTCTTATGGAGATCCTTTCAGTAATTCTAAATTTTTGTTTCCATTTTTCAAGAACTGCTATGGACACAAAAATCAGCTCTCTAAAAACCACTCAGAAGAAAAAAGAAAAATTAACCTTTCTTCCAAATCCCATCTTTGCATGAATACACCAGAGATGGGTTTCCACGGTCATGAAAATTTTCCTTGCTTGCACAATTTCAGCTGACTTGAATGGTAAAATTTATCTATTGCTTTCTTCTCTCCAGTAACTTTAATTTGCAAAAGGGTAGACCTTGCCTGTAGTTTGGTTACAGCCCATTGCATTTGTGACACAGCCTATGTTCAGGATTTGCATAGGCTAATTGCATCCCCAGATCTCCACCCTCCCAGGTATTCTGTCTCTGAAATTTGTAAAAACAAGCTTTTTCTCTCGTCCTGGATTTCTGTAATTTAGTAGCTACTTACAAAAGTACCTGATTCCAAAATTAACATAGTATTTACATAATGATTTAACCCTTGTATCTGAGAGCACTTGTACCACATCAGATGTTCTGTCTTGTGCCTACTTCAGCCTCAAACTCCTCAAAGGGAGTTTCTATTAGTAGCAAGGGAGGTTTAGGAGCCGTTGGGACTAAGGGAATTATCAACTCCCAATTTTCCTTTCTCATCTGGTTATTTTCCCAGTGTTGTTTTAGTGTTGGTTTAATCATCTGTTTCATTTGTTCTACTATGCCAGGTGGCTGAGTTCATAAGAAATGTATTTTTTTTCTTGCTGTTGAACTCTTCACATCTTTGAATATTCTCAGAACAGCTGTCAGATTCAATCTTCACTGGGACTATCTAGAGAGAAAAAAGCTTTTTCCACCATGTCTGCAGTTGTGGCTTGCTCAACAGTCCACTGCAAAAGGAATGTTATCGCCTTACATCAGAATACTGAGGGAGGGAATCTACAGTTACAAGTAGAAATTATTCCTTTAGGGATTTCCATCAGTGGACCCAAAAAATAATTTTGACAGCATTCTGTCATTCTTCCTATCTCTGAGAGCCCAAGAGGAATTTTTCTTTAAGTTTGATAGTTTGCTTGGAGAACAGTTCAGGCATACCTTTGCACATTTACTTTTCAAGCAAGAAGCCCAAGACAGAAAGCTTTTGGAAAGTAGTTTCCTAGATTCCCTCCACTGAAGATCTATCTCACCAGGATAATATCACATTTCCTTTCTAAACTCAGTTGATGTTACCTATATACGAACCTTACCTCCATCAAATAGCAGTAACCCAAATATTATTTTTATTTTACCTAAGGAGCATTTTTACCAGGTATTTTTACATTCCACAGCTATTATCTTCAAAGATATAAGATGTTTAAATTATTTCGTCTTTTTCCCAGTCTTTTAATTAAGTGCTTCATTTTCATGTGATTCTTTAATGAGAGTTTCTAACATTATATCTGCTTCTATGGATTTTTAATTTCTGTTTAAATTTTACACAATTCCTTGTTTTACTCGCTGATCTAGTATTTATTTTGAAAACAGTCCCAGAAGCTTTTAACTTTTTCACCATGAAATGTTTCTTCCATTTAGTAATGTCACAAATACACTGCAACAAAAGAGTAAATTTATAGAATTGACTCACAAGTGTGCTTATGAATATCCCGTGTTGATAACAATTGTATAAGAGAACTGCATTTCCAAGTACAAGCTGAAAACAAAGTAAGCATTCAATTGCAATGAAAATATTCAAGTGCAGGTGATGGAAAGCAACTCTATAGTGAGCTGAGTATGGGACAGCTGAATATCACATGCTTCAAGTGTTTCCAGATGTTTGGGTGAAATTGTGTGGTTGTCAAATCCAGCATGCCTTTTCTTGAATGCAATAACTGGAGCCGCTATAAAACATTAGTTTTCAGGCCCATCTGTATGTGAAAGTAATGACTGAAAGTACCAGTTCACCCTTCATCTTTTATTTCATAGCAAAAACTGCATGTCTCTGTGGGTTTTATGCTAAATAGCGTGATTTGGACCAGTCAGAAATGCAAAATGTTTGATGATCATTAGAAAGCGTTCTTCCCTATGGTGGTACATTCCCTCCTTTCCTCCTTGGGATGCTCTGTGATCTCAGAAATGCTCGTTAGGCCTCAGCCTTGATCAATAACACCCAGACTAAGCTCCTCTTGAGCTTATCAGACCACTGTCTGCTCCTAGGAACTTATGCTCTCTAACGAGCTCCTATTTTTTTAATGAACAGCCTTGGAAACTTATTTTTCTTGCCTGAATAACAACCCAAGTGGAATAATTTGCTATTGAACTTTAGAAGAAAATTACCGACCTGAAATGCATACCGGATGAAAAATTATTATAACTAAAGCCAACTTTAATGACCTATTTAACAACTCTGTAAATGTGATCCTAAGTGAGATCCTTTAAGCTCTCCTGGACTCCAGCAGGACACCAGCAATCTCCCTCTGAGTGGGACATCTGTCAGACCCAGCAAACTCTCAAGTTTGCTGTACTTGGAGAATCACAGCTGAATGCTAACAGAGAGCCTGGGCTGGTACCCCCACTCCCACAGGTTCAACCCTTCACCCACTGAGAATATGCAAAGGCCTCCAACAGGAGTACTTCACTGAATTTGTGGGAAATTTTTCACAGGTATAAGTTTTCCATACTCATTTAGGTCCGTGTGCACGTGAGTGTGGATATGCTATAGCAAACATACTATGAATGCTGCTCTCTTAGATTCTTACGTATGTTAGATTTGCAAATAAGTTAAACCTATCAGTGAGTTACTGTTGTCATACAGTAAATGCTTTAAGAATTTTTTGTTAATTTTTTTTAATTAAGTTATTAATTAAGCACTGTTAAAACCTTTAGGCCTAATTTGTTGGTCAAGGCCACAGTGAGACTTATTCCTCAATGGAAAGGTCTCCTTTATTTCTTTATATTCTTACCCTTTCCTATCCTTACCCTTTTCCTGGTCACCACTCACCTCAGCCTCCATGTAGATAACTTTTGTGTTTATTTTAGTTTTAGATTGATTGATTTATGATTTTAGGGTTTTTTTTCTCTGTGTGCTTTAACCATCTAGTAAGTAGTAGAATGAACATTGCCAAGGAATTTTGTCATACTTTCATTTTTGTATTAAACCTGCTTTTGCCAATACCTTTGTCAGGGATTCTTTGAGTGGGCTAAACCAGTAATTTAAAGTATTTGTGTTGTTTTCCTTCCCATGCCATTTAAACTGCTGTTCTGTAACCAGTGCAGAGGTTCCACTGAGACAATGACATTGGGATTTAATTCTTGATAGGACCGTTTAATATCCAAAAATAAAGTACTGATGGTTGAATGAGAGTTGTTTCACCATGCTTTCATAGTGACACAACTCTCATTCTACCACAATTAAATTATTTTTTATATTTGGCCACCTGTATGCTTCTATTTTACAGGATTGATGTTTTGGGCACATTTAGAGCCATAGAATCATAGAATCATTGAGGTGGGGAAAAATCTTGGAGATTATTGAGTCCTACCTCTGACCAAGCACCATCATGTGAACTAAACCATAGCACTAAGTGGTAGGTCCAGCCATTTCTTGAATACCTTCAGGGATGGTGACTTCACCACTTCCTTGGGCAACTCATTCCAATGCCTGACCACCCTTTCAGTGAATAAATTCTTCGTGATGTCCAACCTGAACATACTCTGGCACAGGCTGAGGCTATGTTCTCTTGTCCTCTCATTGTTTGGCTGGGGGAAGAGGCCAACCCCCATCCACCCACAACCTCCTTTCAGATAACTGTAGAGAGTGATAAATTCTCTCCTGAGCCTCCTTTTCTCAAGGCTAAGCAACCACTGCCCCCTCACCCACTCCTCATAGGACTTACTCTCTAGACCCTTCACCAGCTTCATTGCCCAACATTTACAAAGTGGAATACCAGAGAAACCCCTTCACTATTAGCTGCACTTTTGCTGAGTTATACTTGAATCCTGTTTATTTTGGTGACCCTTGCAGGTTTTTCCTTTTCTCTAGATTGTCCTCCTGTATTTCTATGGCTAAGGCTTGTGAATTTTGGCAATTTCATTTGTGTTAGTTCCATTTGACAATGGAAATTGAAGAAATATTCAGAAATTCCCTGAGTAAACAAATAAAACATATACTCAGTACCCAGGGAAGCAGAGGCATACTTGTGCTAGTAATTTCAGCCAGATGAATAAAGAAAAAAAATCATTCCTTTCATGAAGGAGTGAAAATAACTCAACTATAAGATCTAAACCCATATTTAGATCAAGCATCTTAACCATGGTTGTAACACACATAGATGGGACTTGGTTCAATTTTCAGTAACCATTGTGAACTGCCTGTTTTTTCCTTTCAGTTAAACTGTGAAATTAGTGACTAAAAAAAGGTTCTTAAACAATGTTTATTACAAGTAGCCAGATCAGTTAGCAGGGCAGAAGTGAGGCTGCACAACTCCCTGCTCATGGGTCCCACCTCAGTGGGGTTGCATGTGTATTGCCAGCACCCAGGTGTCACGATCCGCTCATACAAAGCGGGGGTCGTGATGGTTCGTTACCGACCTCAGAGTGCAAAAGACACAAGGGGATTTCAGTTTAAATCAAACAATGCACTTTTATTGAGTGTCAACAACACAATTATGTGATAGAGGAAAGAGAGAAAGAGAGATATAAAGAAACAAAGTATAGCAGAATGATAGAGAAAAGAGGAAAAGGGAGGGGAACAGCTACCAACAGACGAGATGAAGTCCTCATGGTCCTCTGCCAATAGACTCGCCAGCGTCCGTGGGGAGATCTCGTTGGGGTTAATTCAGAAAGTCTCTTTATAGTCTTTTCGAAAGCGGGGGGCAACTGGCCAGGAGGTGAGGCAATCTGCCACTATTGTTATGAGGCCTGTTGATTGCGATCGGTACAGGCCACTCTTTCTCATTTCAGCGCAGTAGGAACGGTACAATCGCAACCTGTACCAGTTCTTCAGCGGGCGCACCTACAGGCAATGCTTGGCAAACATCCCACCTCAGCCAGGCCAGGACTTTTGTGCAAAAGTCCTCCTTTTCTTTTGGGGTTTTCATGGTTTCAGTCTCTGTCGATGATTGTGAGGCAGATGAGGGATTTTCGGACCATCTCTTACACCGGGGTCTCACTGCTGACAAACCACATAGAGAAATGTGCTCAGGGATGCTCATGCAGACATGAACACACCAAAGCTCTCTTCCTGTTCCCCTTGCTGACTGACCACGATGAAGGTCTGTTAGTAGAAAATAAATGCATGTATAAACATATATACAATACAGCACTCTCAAGGAACTCTACTTAAGGCCGTCTACATGGTGCCTGTCCCTGGTATGCCATTGGTACCTATGTCTACAAACTCCTCTAGCTACAGTCCCACTCCATCCATTGGAACAGCCCACCTTTACATGCACACACAAAAGTGCACCCCCACACATGCACCCACACCCTGCACACTCTGGATCTCTCTGGTGCTGCCCCCTGCTCCACAGGCTTACCCCCAAAGCCAGGCAGGTGCTCAGTCCTCCCTCTCCTCAGGGAGTCTTTGTGTGGGAAAAACATTCAAAATGGAGCTTAATTATGAGGCAGGAGATGCTGTGTTGTCTGCTGCAGATGCTGCTGGCACATGGGCTGACAGGCCCCTGCTCACACCCCAATAGCCCCTTTTAACCTCTTTTTCTCTGCTGCTCTGTTTCACTTCTTCCTCTCCAAATCTTCTTGATGTCTCCCTTTCTTGCCTTCCATTCCCTACCCTGAACACCCACAATGACACAGGGTGCCCCGCTTTCTTACAAACACCATTTGTCTTCTGTACGCAGCAGCACCATGACACCATTTGCTTCTTTCTGGCATCTCACTGTTTGCCCTAGCACATCTCACACTCATTTCTCTGCCTTTCATGCTCCTCTCCTTGGTGGCTCTCTGTAAGCATCCTGCATGAACCCTGAACACATGCTAAGTACCTGAAGCCAGTGACATTTCTTCTGTCAGAATTTTATATGGTGTGGTTTTGGAGCTGTTGTAGAATCTCAGTAGCAGGGAGATAAATTCAAAGTGACTGTGAGAGAGAAAATTCAACACTGCCCTTGCAGAGATGTAGGTGTGATGGATTGGTATAGTTCTCTAGGAGACCACTAGCGCTTAGGGAATGTAAGCTTCTGTGGAAAATTGCAAAGCTTATTTCGTTGATGGCATCACTGTGCACAATTATTCACTACAGCTCCCTTATTCTCTGCAGTAATACTGGTGTCTGGTTCAGATTATTTGAGCAACTGTTAGGATTAAAGATCTAAGAGAGTAGTAAACTTCCTTTCTCATGTTGATAGTACTTCTGCAGCGAGGGCTCTTAATTTCTGATTCTTAAGGGGAAGAGAACCATAAATTTTATTATGCCAATGACTCTTCACTGTGGAAAAGGAAGTTAAATACTTAATCAAGACACTCAGGAGTAGTTCTTCCTTTTCCTTTTTGTGAGTAGAGTTGTTAACAAATAAGCTAATATACACACAATTTCCAGGGGGCCCAGACAAGTCCTTACTTGAAATTCCACATATATGATCAATGGCTGATATTTGGGGTTTATTGGTTTTTTTTCAGTATTTTTACAGTGGGCTTTAAAAGGCCTTAACATAAAACAGCAGGGTAAGAGCTCAGCAAATGCTGATGAACTGTCAAATGAAGCAAGTCAATCAAAGCATAGGTATCAACAATAACATGAAAACTGGGACAAGGTTTTTAATAAGTACCACTTGTATGGCTATCAGATCATTTTTCTTCATAGGCTCTGCACTTTAGTTTGAACATCTTAAATCTGGATACCAGTTATAAATGCAACTGGAGACTTAACAATTCTGTTGAAGAGGAATGAAGCTGATGAATAGGACTCATCCTCTAAGTACTGCAATCAGACAAATTATTCTATGATGAGGAAATGTTTTTTAAGATTAAAGGAATGAGGAAAAGGAAGGATGTTAAGACTACCAATGTGATGGGTCTTTGTCTATCATCTAGGAAATGCTGGTGTCATCTGACAAGAGTGCCTAGATTGTAAATAGCTCCTTAACAAGCTATATGAGTGCTACAAGCATCATGTAAAGATCACATTATGGCAGTGATTGGTTTTGAATGCTAAAGTAGGTTGAAATGTGCTGAGTATCTCTAAAATATCGGCATCTGCAGCAGAATGCAGTGCCTCTCACTATTGAGTTTGGTCTATTGCAAATAGTGAGTAAATGTGGGGAAGAAGCATCCCACATAACAACTTATCTCAGTTTCAACATGCTGTAGTGGAGATGGCAAATCAGATGACTCCCCTGTGGGTGAACTTTTGCACCAGAAAATTTTTGGAATGAGAGGAGGGCTTATTTCAGTGAGGTAACCTCAGGTACCCTGCGGTCTTCTGCAGAGTGGCATAACATTTTGTAACTTTCACATATGTTAAACAAATCATGTTAAAAAAAATGTATCAACTTCTTAATTTGATGAAAATCCAATAGCTTTGGGGGTAAGCTTTAAAACACGTAGTCCTTCTCCCATAGTTCAGCCAACTGTTTCTCGTTACTATGAGCTTGCAAGAATTTGTGATGCAGTTTGTGATTCAAAGAAATGCAGTCAATTAACATGCATTCCTTTGCAACGTCTGCACTTTCCAAAGGTTTTGAGCTCTACTGCTGTGCTTTCAGTACATGGCAAATATATTTCCTCGTATTTCAGTGGCTTAAATCGTGGGTTGTTGCAGTTCTTGGCAGTGATATGACAATCAACAAAGGGACAAATGCTTTCACTGCAAAGTCTTCAAAAATAAAAACACACTAACAAATGAATTGTATATTCTGGGAAGACACAATAGAAGTTAGAGGAGAGAATAGGGAAATTTACGTTCAGTAATACGAAGAAAAGCCCCGCCAGAACCACGACTGTGTTGTACTGCAGATGTAGAAGACTATCTCAGGAATGATGTGAGAGTAAAAACTTATTTCATTACTTGGAATAAGAAAAGAAAATGAACTCAAATCTCAGAAAGTAGCAAAACAAGAAAAGTAGATCATTGATAGCTGAAGCACAGTACAAGACGAAATTGCCTAAAACTTGTAATCCAAAAGCAAATGTATTTGGTCATGTAATTCAACTGCTAAATAACTAAAAAACCCCCTCAGTAAATTTAACAAATGTGTATTAAAACATCCCTACTTACAATTCTCAGTCCTCAAATTCATTTAAAGGAACCAGTAAGTCAGGAGGAAAATATTTTCTGGAAAAGACAATGTTGTAAGGATTTTGGCTTAGATCAGAACACGCTTCTGTCTAACTCATTATTTTCAGTGTTTAGTGGAATTTAGTTTGCCTTTAATTTTGATTTTTTGATAAAAAAAAAGTCTATCATGCAGACTTCTTTTGAGTAGAATTGAACAAATGATGAATTATAGCTCTCTATTAAAAGCACTGCAGATTAGTTCTCACAAGGACAGGTTCCAAGTTCAAAATAGCTACATCAGAAACCAGACAAAAGCTAGCAAGATGCAATGTCACCTTGGGAAGCAATCAAAAGAAGTTATTCTTTAACACCTTTTTATCTCACAATAACCAATTTATAGACTCATAAATTATAACTAAATATGATATATATACTTGATGGACAAGCTGAGGCACAGATTTGCTGAAAAGTGCCTGAGGTTCCTAGCATATGTCAGGCTCAACATGAGCCATCAGTGAGCTTTTTCAGGGAAGGTGACCAACAATATCCCAGGATGCATTAACTGAAATGCAGCATTCCTCACTCAGCAAGTCTAGATACTGCCTACAGCTTTGAGCACTCCAGCACAGCAAGGACACACAGGCAAACAAGCTCAGAGGGACCCCCATGGTGACTAGGACTAGAATTACTGCTGAGCAACACTTGCACAGCTGCAAGGAATTTTCTGCCTCTTTCCTTGCCCCACCAATAAGAGGGCTGGGGTTGCACAAGGAGCTGGGAGGGGATACAGTTAGGACAGCTGACCAGAGGGATATTCCACACCATACAGCAACATGACCAGCATATAGAGCTGGGGGAAGAAGGAAGAAGAGGGTGATGTTCAGAGTGATGCCATTTGGCCTCCCAACCTTCCATCACGTGTTATAGAGCCCAGATTTACCGGAGATGGCTGAACACCTGCCTGACAATGAGAAGTGGTGAATTAATTCCTTGGTTTTGTTTTGCTTTTCTGCATGGCTTTTGCTTCACTTATCAAACTGTCTTTATCTTAATCCAAGAGTTTTCTAACTTTTACCCTTTTTATTCTCTCCCCCAATGGGAGAGGAAGTGAGCAAACAACTGTGTGGGGCTGAATTGCCCAGTGAATGCAGGGTATGAGCTGCTGTATAATGAATTCAAGGTATTCTGTTGCTTACCTTAATTTTCCTAATAAGTCTTCATGAACTTTTTCTCATTAAGTAGCTTTTCTTCAATAATTTGGTTGAAATTATCTATTTTTATTTCATATAAATAAGTTCTTTATAAGTCAGTGCATGCGAGAGATAACAAGTTATTTTGCCTACTCAGAATGGTGTCTGGTCTCAATCACATTCAAGACCTGAAACTTGCAAAGGTTTCTTATCAAGTCCTACAGTTAAAGGACTTTTTCCCCATAAAGTTGAGTCCTCTTTTCTTAGGGCTTTACAATTTCTCTGCAGTTTAAACTTTTACTTTCCTATTAATATCAGGCAGAAACACCAATATATACAGGTAATATTAGCCAGGAGAAAGACAAGGGGTAACCTGATCCTTATCCAGAAGTACTTGTGCAGAAAATAAAATTTGGACAATGGAGGATATTTATTTTAATAGTTAAACGTATGTCCTAATGTACTAGGATTTACTGTCAGACAAAGTTTGACTACATTTGAAATTTACACGCAATTTTTTATGATCATAGTAAGTAACCACTGGAATTAGTTACAAAATATTATGGCAGTTTTACTGGATTTTTTTTTCCTTCAAATGGAGGATGATTTTATTTTATTTTTTAAAATATAAAGGGAAAGTCCTAGTTTAAGTAGGATTTAATTATGGAAGTCTAACATTTTGTAATATGGTGAAAGCCTTAAAATGAGGGGAGCAATGTGTTTTCAACTAAATTTTGTTCTTCAATTGCAGTAACTCCTTATAGCAAATGTATATGTCATTAATGATGTCCCAGAGGCCTGTGAACCATTGTCTTTTAAACAGAAAATAAACTGCACTTTTACAAACACTTGTCATAGTTGGTGTAAAAGTGCCTTACCATGTACCCTTCTTCAAACTCCTTCAGAGGTTTGGCAAGACAGCTGTATTCTTTGCATTCAAGGGACAAATCCCTGTCAAGTTAATGAAGTAATAAAGTTGGATTTTTTCCCCCGTGTTATCTAAAAATTTCAGATTTCAATTATGTACTGATAAGGGACATCAAACAGTCCTTGTCTCCTTATGCCGAACGAAGAGCTTCACTAAAGTAGCTGTTTCTCTCTCTGTCAATTGCCACAAAAGGGAAGTTGCATAAAGAAGGCTTACCTGAGGAGAGTGCTTTGAACAGGTGACAGTTCAGTCAAACTGGTAGGAGAAATCCATTTCCTGAACCACAAATTACTACATGCCTTAAGAGAAGTCTTGTCCCAGCAGCATTTTCAGTTCTTCTCTGGGAGGAGATGCCTGTCCAGGGCCTTCTCATTTTCTGAGGTCAACACTGCAAATGTCTTCTGATCTTGTCAAAAACATAAGACCTCTGGTTTAAACATTTTATGGCTTACATTTTAATACAAATTGTCTGACCCAGTAGCTTTTGTTATTTTTGTACCCAGGTCTGATAGAATCAGTCTGTTGTGGTTTTCTGGTTGGTTGGTTGGTTTGTTTTGCTTTTTACTTTTTAAGTAGAAAGTACTGGAGAAATAGACCAAGTAGGTTGATAAGTGGGTGGTTTGTTTTTAATAACATGTCTTCATTGTTATATCTTAGTCAGTTATTCCTCTCACTCCCTCTCCTAACTGCCGTGCTTCTTTTTTCCTTCTGCCACTCCCTTCAAAGAAACAGCCAATAACACTAAAGTAGAAAAGAGCTTTCAACTGGATGTGAATTTGCTCTTTATTTTAATTATATTCATCAATTCTTTTCAGAGAGAAAAACATACATTATAATTAAAAGAAAAATTTAAAAAAAATATTGTTACTATAAAGTTGATTCTACAGCATGCTCCAAAATAGAGAAAGTCTTCAGATAAATACCAGGCAACAGTCAGTGTATTTTAAATAGACAATGCTGCAAACACAGTAGGTTGCCATTACCATAGAGATAAGTTCAGAGGTTCCAAAGCATGTAATCCAAATGATAAAAAGAAGTAAAACACAATACACCATAACACTGATCAGTGAAAAATGCTAAAGAAAAAAAATATTTTCAGTCATGAAAATGATGGGATAGAAAATTAAAGATGGAAAATGAAAAGAAAAAACTTTCCACTGAAGAAAAGGTAAGCAGGCAAGCACTGAACATAAAATAGGTGTAATACTACTGTTATTGTTGAAGATCTAATGTTAGGTAAAGACATGCATTTGGTGAAGAAATAGTAAGGTGAAGATGTTTGGATTCCATTCCTACTCTGAGTGCCACTTGCAAATCCGATAAAATATCATGATGAGTTCTGATAAAAATTAAAGAAGCAACAGGAGAAGGGAGATATATCAAAAAACTTAAATTTACAGATTTTCAGATGCATGGTGCACCTTGCTCACTTTGATGAGTGATTCCATAAACCAACTTTAGACCCATTTATGATCCATGCTAAAAATTGCTTGTGGTATTTCAATTAAATCTATATGTTAAAGAAAAAGCATTTTCCTGTTCAGAATGGGCACTTTGTTTTTAATGAAAAATGGTGTCTTTGTCTTGAAGAAAGTACTGCTATTACCTCCCATTGTCTGAGCCACTATCCCAGTGTAATTAAATATAGAGATATGAAAAATGAACATGCTGCTTATGCATGGAAATTTTGCTCAGCAAGATGTTCTTAATGCTTTGAAATGGTTTTATGAGAACCTGCAAGGTTTTCTCTCTTTTTTGTTTGTTTTTGGGGGGTTCTTTGTGTGGTTAGTTGTTTGGTTTTGTCTTGATCCAATCTGGGTTTTAAAGTAACCATACAAAATGGGGTTTTTTTTGGGAAAACCCCTCTGGATGACATACCTTCCCTCCAGCACGTTCACGCCACCAGACAGCTTTATGTCGCTGGCAAATTTGCTGAACGTGCATTCAATCCCACTGTCCATGTTGCTAAATAAGATGTCCATGGAGGGTTTCACAGGTATGTTGGAGAGATTAGGATGCTGATGTGTCTCAGTAACCTAGAAGCACCCTTTAGTCTTCATGGTTGGCTTTAAGATATCAAGAAACAAGAGTCCTTATCTTAAAGATAGGGGATATCCTTCTCTCCTTGCAATGAGCTGCGGTCCTTTAGGCATATTTACTTAATTATGCCTATGCTGTCTACAATGTAAATTATAATTAAATAAGATATGTATCTTAAGTTAATAAAATGTTGTATTGTTAAGAAAGTTTATGCAATTTCATACTGTAAAGACTAATTGGATATAATTGTTAGGGAATAAGATTTTTCAAACATATGTTAAAACCAGACAGAAGTTAAAAATTTAACACAGTAAATAGTAATGATAATAATAGTAATCTTTTGCCCTAGGAAGCTCACACATTAGAACATTTTATCAATGGTATGCCTTGTGAAGACAGAATCATCAGATTACTCTTACATCACCCATGATGCTGAGAAGCTATTTAAGATGGCCACGTTATTCCTATTCTGTTTATTCAGCTTTCCTTATCTAAGAGTCATAGCATATAGGTTTCAATAACTCACTGAAGTAGAAACAAGAAGTGTTGTTCAGAGAACAGAAGTGGATACAACACCATAGCTGGCTGAAAAGAGTGAATTCACAAGCTTATTCACAGTCCTGAACCCCAAAATAATAAATTATATGTCCAAGAAAAAAGTATGAGCACAGATGCTTAGCTAGTAGAAATTGTAAGCAGCTCTCCACTCTTTTTTTTTTTGGTTGGTTTTGTTTTATTTTGTTTGGTTTTTTTGTTTGTTTGTTTGTTTTTGGTTGGTTTTTTTTTATATGGGCAAGTAGATACATTTCATAACTCAAAATACACTGGGATTGTGAGACTTTTATAATCCTGACTGTGTAAGAGTTAACTATCTTACCTTCAAGTCTTTTCCATTATTTTCCATAACTATTTTTCATTATTATGTATCTAAAACCTTAAAAATGTGTTCTTTATTTCTTCCTGGAGCATACATACAAGTCTAGTCTCCACTGGTAAGATGCCTTCCTTTACACAGCCAATTCTTCTTAAAGGATCTGTGCTTCAGGAATTGCTTTTTTTTCCTTTTTTTCCTTTTTTTTTTAATTTTGTGAAGACTAGCCAGAAGCAAGAATTTGAAACATTTTTAGCACTTTTCATTGCAGGTTTTCTCTCAAATGGGGTAACGCCGTCATTCTCTATTTTCATCCTTCTTGTGCTGCTATGTAGAAAGTTAAATCAATGCTGAACAAACGGGAAATAAGCAAAAAAACCCTATTGCTTATTGAATTAAAATACATGGTAAACTCCTGTTTCAGGAATACTAAGAAATATAGGCAGAGTTTGCTAAATATTGGGGTGAGGGAGACATGCTGGTGGGCATTATAGAGAACATATGCCCTCCTATTGAGGCTCCAAAAACCTGGATAGTGCTGGAAGCGTGTACAGTGGGACTGTTGGGTTTAATTTTAAGCATTCTCAGCAAGAAATGTGCTGGGGACAAAAGAACCATTTTGAGAGGCAATGTCAGTCTCTGAGAGAGTCTTAAATCTAGTAGTGGTAACATCTGCATGAAACTACCATGAGAGAGAATAGGGGCAAACTCCAGCACTGAATTCCTTTGTGGCACTTTGTGGCACTCCTTTATTTGTCACTCCTCTAAATATATAAGGCTTACCCACTATATATATGAGAATGAAGTTTGTTATTAGCTGGGACTATTGATGTATATATATCCAACAGACCTATTAATTTCTGGTTTGCACAGAATTGTGGATATTGTCGTTCCTTTGGGGCTTCTAGGCTGCAGGTTTATCTTAAAACCAGATGGCACTGATGGTATAATGAGCAGGAGGGAAGGAAGGTTAGCTTTAAAATGTTTCAGGGGAAGCCAAATTTACATCAAATTTCTGCTTACACAAGGGGAAAACTGTACATACATCAGGACAGGCACCTTTATACTTTTGTCTTCTTTGATTTGACTGAGAAAGGAACTCAGCTAAGTTTCCTGTGACCGAAGGGGTCCCATTAGTTCTCTATACTACTTTTCATAAAGTAAAAAATGTATTGTAAGATGACACAGTCTAAGGGATGGGAGTAGGGTGGGTTAGCAACATAAGGAGCAGGGTGAGACATAACTGCTGCTGCCCTGAGGTAAGTTAAGGAAATGAGAACCTGGCAACAAGTCAGAACAACAGGCCAGCCCAGTAAATAACATGCCTCCCTGCTTAATAAAAAACAATTTGGTACTAGTGAATGGAGGTTTCTGCGGGGG
>VWZT01014451.1:66447-87003 GCA_013397055.1 Pachycephala philippinensis
GAGAGGGGGGGGTAGGGGGGGTGTGTTGGGGTGGGGGGGGGGGGGGGGGGAACAGCTAGTCAAGCTCAATGAACCTCAAAGTCTCATTCCAGTGGAAGACACTGAATGTTATTATAGATGAGGTTATACTCTGAGAGTCAGGTGTCACCTAGTCTTACGCTTACCTAGAGTGTTCTTCTGCTGCTTTATTGAAAATATTCTTTGGTAAGTAACCTTTGAAATAATAATTGGGAGGCATAAAAGTTTCATTAACTTACCACAAGAAATTTTGGGTTAATTTTCTCAGTCCATGGGTAGGCTCTCATGCCTTTAAGTTAAAATATATTCTATGTTTCTGCCACTTGTTTGCTGACAGAAAGCTACACCTGCACCAATTACAAGCTCGTCTTTTAAGACTTTCTTGAATCCTCTAACATTCCCATTATTTTGGCTAGAGCTGGAGTTCAGGATGGGTTGCCTATAGTTACCTTATTCACATACAGAAGAACAGAAGCTGGGAATGGCCTAGGCTGGAAGGCACCTCTGCAGTTCATCTTGACTCACCCACCACCTGCTGAGAGCAGGGTTTGCTTGAGCAGTTTGCTCAAGGCTATATCCACTCAAGTGTTTATTAATTCCAAGGATAAAGACTCCATTATGTCTTGCGTGACCTGTTCTAGTGTTTGACCACCCTCATAGTTAAAAAAATAAAACAAAAACCAAAAAACAAACCAAACAAACAAAAAAACTCCACCCACACAAAGCAAAAACATAGTAAACTTTCATAGGTTTTTTTTTTTGTTTATTACAAGAACTGTGACATTGAATTCCCCAAAAAACAATGGAGAAATAGAAGGAGCTCTGTGGCAAAACTGGAAAAGCGTTACCATTAAAAAGGCTGGTACAATCAGGAAGGAATAAATGGCTATTTCAGAATCTAAATAAGATTTGTCTCAATTTTTCAGGCAGTACAGAATAGTGGCTTGAAGACTCCTCTGACTAAAGACTCAAATGACCGGAAACTGCAGACAGAAAATCAAGGAACAGAAACAGTCAAAAAGACCTCGGAATAGAAATTAAATCCAAAATAGAAAGATGCATTCCAAATGTAAGTGGTGAGATTTTGCAATGATTTGTGTTTTTATTCCAATGTCTGTTTCAGAAACATGACAATATATACCGAGAAAAATATGCCCTCCTCTGTTAGACTTTCCTTTAAGAAATAGATTCCTGAAGTTTATTTCCTGCCTGATTCACTCTGCTGTTACCAAAAACATCTTGACAAACAAATTAAGAATGGTTTGTAAAATGTGCACGCATGTGTGTACAAAGTAACGAAAATGTCGAGGTACTTCATTGGTTTTCACACAAGCTTTTCTCCATTTAAGAACCTTTATCAGTATAGCAATAGTATCTCTTTTTCGTGGAGTCTGAGAAGATAATGGGAAAAGAGTTATTTCATTGACGCAGTTTAAATCTGTTTTCTGAATGCCAATTAAAATTCAAAAATTGTTAAATTGTCTTCTTCTATTTTTCCTTTTTTTTTTTTCTGAGTGTAGTTAGATTTATAGAAGAGAATTTTATTCATTGTATAGTTTTTATTCAGGTTCAGTCTCTTTTTTAATCATAATTCAGAATCAGAGCAATGTAAGACTAGACTTACCACTAGCTATATAGTTAGATATAAGTGGAGAAAGCTGTAAAATTTTGTGCAGCTTCTCTGTATTCGGTTACATACCCCTACCTGCAGTCTTAAGTAAATGCTAACCCAATTATACCTTTGACTAAATTAAAACTGACTGACAAGCTCAAAAAAGGTACTAGGTAGATGTGACTATTACCTGATTTTTAAAATGTACCAGAGAAAGTTAAATGCTCCTTTCCATTTTTCACCTTTACACAATGCATAAATAAATTCCACAAAATGAATACTGATTTCCCACAGTCTGTCTTAAGCAGAATATCAGTTAGGCTCCTTTGATTTTAGTACACAGAAATGTGCTAAAATGAGCATGCTGGGAAAAAAAACTACATCATCTTAAATAAATTAGGCTGACTCTTTGCCTGTACCTTCAAATTACTCTTGATTTTCTATCTAACTGCACAGGGTAGGATTTCCCAAAAGTTGCAAGGAAGAATAACATTTTGAAGAAGATGGATTAGAGATGAAGTGTCAAAAAAGCAATAGATGCTGATGAATTTGCAAGATTTTAAAAGTAGCCTTGTACCATTATTTGAGGTGAATAATGGAACAGTGATTGCTTTGATTGAAGTCATACATATGGTGTTCATTTGAAACACTGCAGTTCATTTCAGTGGAGCTTATTCTGTTGAAAAAAATGGTATCTGAAGATCTGATCCCTCATATTTAAGGTTAATATAGGTGAAATGATTTATGTTTGATATTTAATTGGTGTACTCCTTATATTTTACTTGGCACTTGGTGCTTGTGATGCAGTTCTAAAAATGACCCCTGGTTCAAGAGTGGTAATAAAAAAGAACAATATGTTGGAGGGAAAGCCAGAGAAGAAAAGAAGCATAGTATTACAAGTGTTACCACAAATTGTGGGAAAAGCTCTTGAACAGTCATACACACATTAAAAACAACCCAAACAAACCAAAACCAAACCATCAAAAGAAACAAAAAACAAACCAACCAAAAAAACCCAACCAAACGAAAACCAAAAAACACACACGAAAAACTTTTCAGAAAAACTTTTTAAAAAGCACAAGCTATTTGCAAAGTGTAAGTTAAATATGCCCAAGTTAGTTGGTGTCTAGTTCACTCTGCTTTAAAAATTTATCAGATTTTCCTAATTGTTTCAAAGTTAGTCCCAAAGATGTTTTACAATCTCAGTATATGTAAACAGTAGTTAGAAACAATACAGCATTGTATAAATTCAGGCTGTTCCATCCTTCTCTCAGTAGGGACTACAAGTAAGCATATAGCAATATGATTAAGAATTCATTTGTTTTACGGTTCAAGGGGAGCTGAAATGATTAAGCTCCTTTATCATGTTTCTGTTCCCATGTATATTTTAAGAATACTTCTGTTAAGGAAGAACAGCAACAAAACAAAAGGGAAGCAAGCTCCTCTTCGAAGTGTGGCCAATATTTACTTACCTGCTATATACATATGTTTCCATTTGATAAATACTGCTTAAACCAAGAGAAATCGCAGGCTGCAGAAATGTCTCTGTGTGGCACAGAAGAGAGAGACTGCAAAGGCAGTTTTCAACTCCTTATCTGCAAAGGGAAAGAGATTATTGCCTTAACCTTTGTAATCAGTATGAGACGTACTTTAATGCTCATAAGGCTCAAAAGGACTTCTGAAGTGGTGAAAGGCTGAGCTAGATGGGCTGCATCTCACTGCCAGCATCTGGCTCTCCAGCAGGGGAGCCTGTGCTGGGGCAGCAGGTGCCCAAGCGCAGTGGCACACTGCTGCTCTCAGTGCACACTCAAAGGATGTTTCCTTGCCTATGGCAATTCACATTCAGAAGGCTAGGCTAACACCGACATGTGAAACTCACAAACAGATAAAATTATCAGCCGTCGGTCTCTTCTGTTTCATCCAAAAATTGTCATACTAAAAAGAAGAGAAACCTAGGTTCCCCTGCCCTGACTTCTGAAGGCTGACTGTGTTGACTTACCCACCTAAAGGGTTCACCAACAGTCTGGCTCTGCAGAATAGAGTTGACTATTAAGCTTGGCTTGAAGTATATTATTTTATTTTATTCTCAATAAACCACCACATAATAGCATAAGACAATAAAAAATAAAGAGAGTGCACCCCAGTTTTCCACTTCAGTTTGTAAAGATTTTACAATTTCTTTTCTGTCATTATATCCATGCGTACGAGATTTCACTTAGAATTTCTTTGCATGTTCTGAAAAGGTTTGTATACACTAGGAAACTAGCTTACCATTTTGCAGATTTTCGCTTTTGTGCCTTCTTTGGTATACCTATATTTTTGGGAAATACAGAATTTCTGCTATAAAGGCTCCAGACTTGCACTATTGCACATGTAAGGTTAACACATGTTAACAAGGTTGAAGACCTATTTAATGCCCAAATAGTTTGGGATTATCTCTCCATTTTTAAACAATGATTCCTAGGTTATTTATAAGTACCAAATTCCAAAGTCTAGCAACGCAGAAAAAAAGGAGAAAATTGGGAGTTTATAAAAGTGATTATTCATAAAATATAGTTTCTCATTTATTTTTTCTACTGTTTTCTCTGTCAAATACTTCCATTCCTTTTAACCTATGAATGAATGCTACTGCTATGAGATCAGTAAATACATATTCCCTAGGCAGTATATTTTAAGAACACAGTACATATTACTTCGGGAAAAAGATACAAGAGTTGCTTATGTGAATGCCTGATCTGAAGAGGGAATCAGCAGTACTGTATGCTCAGAAATACTAGCTAAAATATTTTCCCTTTTTCAAGGCTTTCCACATGCTGAAAATATAAATTAGCTGTTAGAAGTTTTCATGACACGCAGATATAAAAGCCAGCCCATAAAAAAAAGAGAGTTAAAAAATTAGGATCAGAAATTAAAAATTAGAATGAGAAAAGGAGAAAATCATCTCACATCTGTGAACCTTTTGTCTCTTCCAATACATATTTTGTTCTAGCCTAATTCACATAAAATATGTATAACACTTTTATAGACCTTATCTTTGTATCTTATTACAGGTAGAAAATTTAAAGGCGTGAATAAGCACTTCTTTATATTCTGTATCTTTGAATATAAGCCCTTTCTTTACATTTGCTTTCTCTGATGTGAGGGAGTGGGCAGATGTGATACACATGCTTCTTGAAATGTAATAGCTTCATGCACTTTGGTGAATTCACCACCCATAAAATACAGAATGGAGGGGTCTTACCCCCTGCAAACCTTAAAAAGCCCAAAAAGTTGCTTTCAGTACCATTTGACTAACTCTGTTAAGAGAGGTAGTGAATATAAGTGGTATGCTTCTGTGGTCAGTTGGGAAATATCTGGGGTGAGGATACAAAACATCACACCACAGCCTTACATCAGCTGCCATCTATGCCACTATGCACTAATCCATCTGTTCACACAAAAGTGCCTCACGTGCATTTCATCCTTCCTAGTTTCCTACTTAATCTTTCAAGTTTCTTGATTATATTCTGTGTTACATCGAGAGACATAAAATAAAAAATTTAAATAGATTTTGTGACGGGGCAATGAAAGAAGACAATGAATTGAAGACATTTCTTTTTTATATGCAAATGTGCCTTTATACAACATTGGAAAGAGTCTGGGAACATACAAAACCCTGCGATCTCAGTGTCTCACACCTGTGACCCAAGGTACACTGTGGGAGATATTGATAAGCCATTTTAGATGGAGCATTGAGTATTAAGAAATGCTTAAGAAGAAATACGTTATACTTTTTGGCCAATAAGTAAAAAAGTTGAATTTGGCATGTGGCCTAGACTTGGTAATACACTTGCCACCTCTATTTGTGTCCCACTCTCGCCAAAATCTCAGTGGTATCTAGGTTCCTTTTTTCTTTAAGGGAAAATTAGTTTATAGGGTTTTTTACTAAAAACATCCTAAATCTGCAGACTAGCAGCATTCAGATTTGTAACTACTTGATACATTTTTCCCTAAGGCACCTATATCTACTTCTCTCAGTACCCCAGAATAGACCCTTATTATGCTTCCCTGCAGATACATGCATCATCAATTCTCTTGGCTCCCTTTTCAACAAACTCGGGATATTTAAAAAATATACAGAAACTATTAAAAAGAAATGAAGAAAGATATAGGAACATGAATCATTTATAATAGTCATTAAGAACCTATTTTTATTTACTATTAACTGTATTTGTCTCAAAAAGATTTTTTTTTTCTCAATACTGACTTATCATTATCTCTTCTTTACATATGGGATCATTTGTACTTGCATATGCTTTAGTCAAATTACATTCATATATTTTCTAAAGGAGTAAGCTTTATAATAGTGAGACAGAGTAGGCATGTTTTGAGACATTCTATATTCCTTTTAGACTCCTACCAATATACATCAATAATTAATCAAAAATCTCTTGAACTATGCAAAAAACTCTTATTAAGTTCTTTATATTGACTGTGCAAAGTATTGAAGCCTTAATGTGCCTGAAAAACTTAATGACTAACTCATGAACCAACTTGCACAAACTCTCATTTCTCTTGGTGTTTGTTTGTTTGTTTGTGGGGTTTTTTTTGTTTTCTTTTTTTTCCCTTTGCATTTATGAAAAAATTAGTTGCTTGTCTTAGTAAAAGGAAGAGAGTTAATAACTTTCTCAGTTTTTCCAGCCAGTGAAACCATGGAGAAGTCTTGTACTATTGGCACTATCTTCCAAAACTCTTGGACTATAATAATTCCCAAGATCGTTCATAGGAAAATAGGAGTATTTAAAGCATGTATTAAAAAAGTTGACATTACAGGCCTGGTTTTAGTCATTGTTTTTATCTTGAAAAAACTCTCCTTCCAGATATTTCTTTTTATGTACAGCTATAGATGTAGACATAGATTTGGATAAGGATAGGATAAGGATAGGATCCATCTTTTACTCAATCACTCATCTCCCTCTTGTTCTTCAATGCCAAAGTGCAAGATTATGTTTCAAATTATTCAGTTTTGTATGGCTTTGTACTCAAGCATTCATGAGGCAGAAACCTGTTTATGTGAGAACTTCAGCTGACGTACACTGAATTTGGAGGCTTTGCTAATGCTGACTTGATTAGCATGCAAATAGCTTTTGATGTCTCTGCTCAAATTAACATTCCTATCACCTTATCCCTCAAGATAACTGTTTCTCCTGGCGAAACATCAAAACTGGATGTCAGTATTTCCCAAGATCTTAAATTTAAAAAGACAGAGCCCATATTTACCAATAATTTATCCATTTCTGAAGTGGATCCCCAGCAGATGAAGCTCCATCTGGCATAGTTATTAACTACATTTTGCCTGGTCTATAATCACGGTGAAATTCCTCTGCTCCACAGAAATTATTGCATTTCTTCATTGATACATCTCCACCATAAAGGAATGGGCGACACCGGTAATACTCGGTTTTCTGTCCTTTTTCTTCTGTAATTTTCTTTCCCTCCAGTAATACTCAAATGTGAGGAAAACAAAGATTGCCAAGTCCAAATTTCTTGGAAGAGAGACATTTTAAATTTCATTTCACTTTTAGCCCTTTTCTCTCTCTCTCTCTCTTGAAAAAGAATGAACCTGCAAATGAAATGCCTGCCAGACCCTCCACAGCTCAGGCTTTTTGCAGCCACTACAGCTCATTTCTCCCTCTCACTTGCCTCCGGTGTAACAGCAGCTGCCTTTTCTAGACAGCCTGCAAGCGTGTTTTATTTCCATGGGTACCATCTCCCCTCTGTTGCTGCGGCTCCTCCTGCTGACCACTGCCTCCTTTCTCTCCCAACACTGCAGAATTGCTCTGTCAGACACAAAGGCAGCTGGCCCTTAGAATTCAGACCTGATGAATGGTACCTTTAACGATTGACCATTACAGCCAATATTGCTACCTTTATCACAAGAAATAGAATGCATCAATCTGTATTTGTTATCACTAGAGGAGCGAAACAAGAATAGCTATAGTCATTTTTTATAGGTTATTTCAGTGTATTGGTAAGATGGGCAGCATATTTTTATATTCTATGACTCTTGCTAGCACCTTTTTTATAACCTAGGTCACATTATTAATTTTTCTGATTTTTGTACTGTTTCTGTATGCACTTTCTCCAGAAAGAAATATGCAAAGGCCCTTTAAAAGTAACACTTTTGATCCATATCTTTTTAATGGGGTAATATTTCATTTGGAAACATTTAGCTTCTTCTTCCTAAGGCTTTCAGCTCGTGTTCATCAGATCAATAGCAGTGGTCGTGATCATAAACTATGTATAAAGCACGTTCCTACACCACCGTGTTTGAAGCATTGTGTCGATGTACTCAAGCTAATGTAAAACTATCTGTTCTAGTTTCAGTGATTTTAAAGTGACCACACATTTGTTATTTAAGTGTTTAGTGAGCTTTTAGTGCAAAGTTATTGCCCTGGTTTTCACTGAAATAGAGTTAATTTTCTTCTTAGTAGCTGGTAAAGTGCTGTGTTTTAGATTTAGTGTGAGAATAATGTTGGTAACACACTGATGTTTTAGTTGTGGCTGAGCAATGCCTATCCTAACTCAAGGACTTTTCAGTGTCTCATGCTCTGCCAGTGCAGATCTGCAGAAGAAGCTGAGGGGAGTATTGCTATGACAGCTGACTTGAACAGGCCAAAGGGATAATCCATGCTATAGAACTTCATGCTAAGTATATAAACTGGGGAGATTGGGCCAGAAAGGGCCAATAACTGCTACAGGACATGCTGAGCATTGGTCAGTGGGTGGTGAACAATTGTATTGGGTGTCACCTGTCTGTCTTGTTTTCTATTTCTGTCTCTCTCTCCTGCTCATTGCAATTATTATTATTAGTAGTAGTAGTAGTAGTATTTAATATTTCTAGTTTATTTTAATTTAGTTCACTTATTCAGCCACTGTTATCCCAACCCATGGATGTTATTTTTTTCTGATTCTTCTCTCCATCCCACCAGGGAGTGGGGGGAGTGAGCAAGCAGATGCATGGCACTTAGTTGCTGACTAGTTCAGCCACAACAGCTATCACAGATATGTCTAAACTATCCTTCCATTATAATCATCTCAGACCTGTAACTGTATCAGTGGTCTAAACATGAATGCAAAGATACGAAGCTAGATATACATTGCTAACTGATTACCCATAAATGCATGTTTTACCTTAGCAAGGTAAAATAACATTCCTTACAAAGGGAATGTGGGGGTTTAGGTTTGAAAATTGCACTCTACCAGCATTTGATTCCATTTAAAATGTAAGTACAGCCTGAAAATAGGAAGTCTTTTAATATGCATATATATTTTCAATCACTGTGTTCACTGGTGTGTCGTCCAAACAGTGATGGAATCTGACAACACTTTATAAAATGAGGCTTTATTGAAGTAGTAGGGAAGATGAGCAACAACTCACCCATATGATGTCTCGCTCACGATGAATAATATGGGAGGGGCTTACTTCTTTCCATTTTTTTGGTTACTAGGGTACTTTCCCTGAAATTAACTTTAGTTTGTACTTTCCGTAAAATGTACTTTAGGTTATACAAATCATGTTGGTACTTAAATCTGTTTAAATTATTCTATACATGTTTTAAGTCCAAGAAGTTCGAACAGCCCTACTACATAATCAAGAGGAATACATGGTGAATTTCTTTCTTTGTGTACAGAAAAACACCTTGAACTTTGGTGTATTAGATGAGTTGAATTCAACATTTGTCAACTACATCAATCAAAAAAAAAGTCTTTAATATGCATAGATTCACAACAGAATCCCAGTGCAAAATAGAAATATAAGATTTTACAGACTGTGCTGTTTTTTTCTGGGCTAAAGTTAATTTTCTTTACAGTTGCTGTTATGAGGTTGTGGCTTGGGTTTGTGCTGAACACAGGGTTGATAATAGAGGTGTTTTTGTTATTACTGAGCAGTGCTTGCACAGAGCCGAGGCCTTTTCTGCTTTTCATATGACAATGCTGGCAAGGAGACGGGGGAGGCATGGGAAGTTGGGAGGAGGCACAGACAGGGCATTTGAGCCAAAAGGAACTGAGGAATATTCCCATACCATATAAAATAATGCACAGTCTATAAACCTGAGGGAAGAAGGAAGACAGAGGGTGACATTTGGACTGAGGTATTTGTCTTCCCAAGTCGCCATTATGTGTGATTGGTCCCTGCTTTCTTGGAGAGGGTTGAGCACCTACCTGCCCATGGGAAGCACTGAATTAATTCCTTGTTTTGCTCAGTTTGCATGGGTGGCTTTTGCTTTCCATATTAAACTGTCTTTGTCTCAACCCATGCGTCTTCTATCTTTTACCCTTCTGATTCTCTCACCAGTCCGTGGTGGGGGAGTGGACAAGCAGCTGTGTGGGGCTTGGTTGATGACTGGGGTAAAACCACAACACAGACACACACAAATGCATGCATGTTTGCTGTAACTTGTATGATTCACATTCCTCATAAGAGGAATGTAGGCTCATCCCGTGGAAGAAATGAACAGAAATTTCAAGTTTAAAATTCAAAATTCAAATTTCAATCTATTCAAAAGAGTTCAAAGATGCATTCCATCTAAATTAGCTACTTCTAGCAATGCA
This sequence comes from Pachycephala philippinensis, assembly GCA_013397055.1. Classification (NCBI taxonomy): domain Eukaryota; kingdom Metazoa; phylum Chordata; class Aves; order Passeriformes; genus Pachycephala; species Pachycephala philippinensis. Next base: position 76,673 of record VWZT01014451.1, read on the forward strand.
AACTAGCATCTTGTTTGCTATCCTTGCCGCACTCATTCCTATGTTCAAAGGACTCTATTTTTAGGGGTTTTTTTAAGAGCCGGGAAAATGCCAAAATATTCTCTTTGTGGGCAAGTAAACCCTCTTAGTTCATCAGTATTTGAATGATGATCAAACCGTTCCGAGTGTCTATGAGAAAATCCCTTCTCCCTAGTGACCTCTTTTACTGAACTGAAGTTTTAAATCACATATCCCAAATGAAAATGTGAAATGAAGATTTAAATGAAAAATCAAAATACAAAATGCCTTCTTTTCCTCTTTTGTATTTCTTTTCCCTCACTTTTTTTTTCTTTACTTTTTGTGGAGGTTTCTTTTTCCTCTCTTGAAACAGTTGTGTGTGTTGCTTGAGAGAACTTGATATATCATAGATGCTTTTCCATCTGGAAAGGTTTTACTGTTCCAAATCTCCAGACTCACATTGGTCTTAGCTTTCCAGTATATTAAAGCCATAAAGCCATTTTAACAGGCACTATAGGATTAGTTCAGTAAAGGGGGGATTCTCTGATAATGGAGAGCTGCCATAGCAACGTATTTGCCTCCCCATATCTTTTTGGCATTGAAGAGGTAGACATGGAATAGGTTCTAATTCTTGCTTCCTTTTTCTTCACTAGTTTTTGGCTGCTAAAATTCATTTTTGGACTCACTGACTGAGGGCAAAAACTGTAAATGCACAAGAGCCATTCTAGCTTACTATGAAATCATAGAATATGCTGAGTTGGAAGAGACCCATCAGGATCATCAAGTCTAACTCGTGGCCATGCACAGGACATCCCAAGAATCACACCATGTGCCTGACAGGCTTGGTGCTGTGACCATTTCCCAGAGGCCCTCCAGTGCTCAACCACCCTCTGGGTGAAAACCTTCTCTTAATATCAAGCCTAAATGTCCCCTGACTCAGCTTCACGTTATAAACACTAGTGTTTGTGCAATTCAAAAAAGTGGTACCACTTTCTTTTTTTTTTCCTCTTTAATTTATCCTCTTTAATGTATTCCAGAATACATCCTTCTTTGGATGTATTCTGGAATTAAGTAAAATGCAGAAAGCAAAGATGGAATGGGGTAAGAGATACGTCCTTACAGTGGCCTGAATCTTTTCAAAGCATGGACAAAAATAAGGTGAAAGTTTTGGAGTTCCTGAGCTCTGGCTGGAACCAGACAGGTGACCTAAAGCAATGATTCTCCAATCTCTAATTCCACTACTGAAAGTATTTCTAATTAGGTTTTTAATGAAATTGAAACCAAATCATCACAAGCATAGCCAAGGTTTTTTTTTCTTGTCATTTGTAAATCCATATCTATTTCTTTCTCCTGTGAAGTGATAGGTGTGTAATCTTCCTTATGAAAATTATTTGGGAGAAAATAATCTGTAAAAAAAATTATTTAGATAGAGAATATTATCTATCATATATTTAAAACAATCAGCTTTTTAAAGACTTCTTTAAATTGAAAGCTGTTAGAGAGTAACTTACTGAGCATTAAAAGTCAAAATGAGCTGTCACTGCACTGTCATTACCCTGGAATGTATTGTTACTTCTTGAAAGATTTTTGGAACTTCCGTATGTTCATTTATTATAACATGAAATGTTACTTTCAAGAAAAACTAAGCAAAAAATAAAATTATGTATATATTTATAAATCTATCTGTCTATCTATCTATCTATCTACCTACCTACCTACATACGTATCTCAGACATGACTAATTATATGGACATGGGATCACAGGTGTTACTATTTCTTACTAATTTAAGTGTTTTCCAAGGTATTCCAACCAGTTTTGCAACTTTCTTCTTGTAATAATGTCTGTGCTGTAGTGCTAAAGTGCAGCAGATAAGCTTTCTGCTTAACAAGTGTTTCAAGCAGGTTTATGTACCTATAAATATAGAGGGTGAAAGAAAGAGCAATAAAAGCCCCAATCCTGCAATTACAACTCTGATAGCAGATTCACAGGCCTTGTCTGAGACCATTATCTCTAAAACACTAAAGGGCAACAAAATTCCAGCAGAAGTGGAACCTGTCCATGCAGAACCAACCACAGGATAAAGGCTGTATATATGTTTTCAAAGAAGTGTGCCTAGAAATCTGCTCACTGAGTTGCTCAGTCAAAAGAGGTAGCTGCTTGTCAATTTTCTTTTGTATTACACTCTTCCAGTAAGGGAAGCTATTGATCTGAAAGGCATGGATATTGGTGGATTCCTGGGAAAAAAAAGAGAAGCTTGATTTGCTGTGCTTTTGCTTTTTTTTTTTGAGGGATAATCACGTGTTAAAACACAGGGTTTTCAGTTCATAGACTTGAAAACATCACCTTCAAACTGTTTAGAAAGACAGACGTTAGTTAGGACCAGGTTTCATTCAGTGGGATTCATTTTATTATAGAAGATATTAATGAGCATGGAATATGTAGTTCTGGTGAAAAAAACTTAGCTTAATGTTCTGCTGAGACATGGATATTATGCACCACAATTTACTTCACAAATTCCAGAAATATACATAAGCTTATTCTGCAGTCCAAGGAACAAATTGATAAATATATAAATTTAATAAGTGTGGGTGTTTTTTTTCAGGAAATTACTGCTAATAGAACATCTTGGTATTTTCTGTGTCTCTACTCCAGTTCAAATCCAACCCAAGTCAGGGATACTTGCCCTCTAAATAAATTGAAAGTCATTTTCAATTTATTTGACAGCTCTGAAAGAAGTCTCATCTCAGGAGACCAAGGATGGAATAAGCAATGAAGATTGAACTGAACATTCACCAAAAGAAACAATTCTTCCATATTCGACTAGAACACCAATTACTTTCCCACACATTCATTATTCTGGAGTCAATTGCATTTTGGAGCCTAACTTCTTTTTCAGTTTAGAAACTGAACTATGGTCTACTGCAGTAGTTTGTCATAGCCCTGGCATAAGATTTTTTTCAGTGTCTCATATACCCATGTAGGTAAATCATTATGGCTAGAGCATGGATTTTCAGAGTGCTGACAGGCATTTGATTTAATTCTTTATTGTAAACAGCTCCCAATCTCCAAAGAGTATTGACTGATATCAAGTTGCAGATTGTGAACCACTCACACCAGAGCCAGAGAGTAATGCAGTGATAGCAACCACATGACTGAAGGCAGAAAAGGGGTGAGTGAGCAAGAACATAATGATGTTCTTTTTCCATTTGATAGGGTTCTTGCGTGAACAGTCTTTAAATGTCATGTTGTTAAAACCGTTTTGCTGGAACATATCTGGCCAAATGCATTGTTTTGTTAGAAGAGGTGGTGCTGATTTAGCAGATTTGATAAAACAAGTCATTGAGGTCAAGAAATATTCTGGTTAAAAATAGAGAAAGAGCAAATAGAAAAAAAAAGAAAGCAAGCAAAAAACCAAACAACCAAATTAACAAACAGTGTCCAAAAATAACCAAATCCAATAAAAATATGAAAATTTTGAAGTTTTATTCCAAATTAAAAAAAAAAATCAGTAAGAATTTCTACTGCTTAAAAGTTTTGTTTGAATACAAAATCAAAAAAAAAATCTGTTTCAGAATATGTTCTTCATGTTCTTATTTTATTTTACTTAATTTTTCAAACTGACTAGCACCATACTAATGAATTTTAAAAGTGCAGGCGCTTCAACCCCTCTCTATGCCAAAGAAAATGCTTCTAGGGTATTTCCATAAATATGTAGTGAGTCTAGTCTTGAGGTTGCTGTTAGAGGGCTGTTTGCAAGGTAGCCTAGGTAGACTGACCAAATCCTGTGTAAGGCTCCAGTGATCATGGCGGGGTTTGTTGACAGTCAATGTGGATTCTTTAGAGTTCCCTTAAAAAAAAAAAAAAAATTCTTATTTTGTTGCAGACACTGCAAATAGCGTATTTGGTTTTTTTTTTTTAATTAAAGTGGCTAGTATAACAAAATATATGGTTGAACTGCCTTTACCTGAGAGCTGTTTTTTCATGTCAGTATATCCAACCTGTGTTTTTTCCTGGACTATGACAAGGACATATTGTGATGCACACAGCTTGCCTTTATGATGATCACATTTTAACCTTCCACAAATACAAATTGCTTTCTTGTTTTTTTTTTAATGAAAATTCCATTGGGTTGACTCACTGCTACAAGATTGTTTTCTTAGAAAAACCTTGTTAGTTTTTACCCTCTCAGCAACACTAGAGTAGTTGATGCTATATCAAATTGACTGTGCTTAGAGGCAATTAAATATTTTGAGAGTTAAGAGAATTCTGTCCAGACCAGCATAATGATTAAGAGCTCTCTCAACCTGATCTGTCTTCTATGGTGTTTTCTCTCAAGCTGACTTTGATACCAAGGGTAGTCCTCTGACAAGGAAGAGTTTAAATTCACTGCTGTGAAAGTCTGTCCTTTTCATGTACCCAGCTTCTCACAGTGTCAAGCATCAGCTATGGAGACCAACAGAATTTAGACACGCTTCATTCCAGTAGGGAAGATATGGAAAAAACAAGTGGAAATGTAGTAGGTAGTACTCATTTTATCACAATGCTGAAGTATTCTGAAGTAACACACTTGAGGAAAATTGGCACCTTCATGTCATCTGAATTTAAATGGACAATTATGCGCATAAAGATTAGACCAACGGCTCAAACAGATTTAAATATACCAAATATTTGATACCTCATATATGTGAGCTAAATTTGAAAATAAAAGCTGACAGGTTATAAACTATCCCTATAAAAAAGCAGATGGGTGTGGGGTTACAAGAGTGGGCTGTAGGCAGCCTTGGCCTTGATGGCTTGTGGCTGTGTCCCTGGGAGGAGGGAAGGCCAGCATTGAATGCAGGTGTGGTGATTCCTACAACAAGAAGCACATGAGTAGCCCAAGGGATGATGGGTATAAAGGGCTGTGCTGTAGGATCACAGAGCAGCAGCTACTGAGCTGAGCTGTAGCTGGCTGGGTGGATGCTGAGCTGGTGCCTGTGGATGTGTGCCACTGCTTGCTGGTGCCTGCCTCTGCCTGCCACCCTGCTCTGTGCTGGACTTTTGGGACTCTGACATCTGGTGCCCCATGTTTGCATGTATCGCGGCGATAACTGGCTGAGCCTTAGAAGCTGTGAAAGCCTCCAGCAGTGTAAGCCTCACAGACTGCAATCCACCTGGGGGAAGTGGAAAAGCCGGCCGGCGCGTAATCCCTGGGCGGGGCTGTGCCCAGGAGAGCCGTGAGTAGCCTACGCATGTAAGTCCAGGACTGGACTGCCTTGGGCGACCGTGCCTCTGGGAAGGACGGTGAGCCATTGTAGCTCTTGCCCAAGCAAGTCTGGGATTGGACTGCTTTATGGGCGACCCTGCCTCTGGGAAGGACGGTGAGCCGCTGTAGCTCTTCCCATGCGTGATTACTGCAGATGGTGCCACAATGTTATACTGCAAACTGTGTTGGCCCAGTGTAAGGCAATATCTGGAACTATGTTGCCCGAGTGTATGGCAACAGATGGAGAGAAAAAAACCAAAAAACTGACTGGACAATTTCTCTGAAGCATATTTCATTAGCAGCATCTTCTTTGTATAATTTTGATCACGATATGAATGTTGAATAAAGTAAAAAAAGACTGTGTTTGTGCCCTCCTGATGTCTGATACAAACTGTTTTGGGGTTTTTTACTTTGCTTTTGTCTACATGTGTCTTTTGGAATGACTTTGATAGACTCTGTTTGACTGTCAGAGAGGCATGGGCAGAATTTTGAACACTGTAAATGAAATATGTTTAAAGTCTGAGAGAGAGGAAAACCATATGAATTTATATATTGCAGATTTTCACTATGACGATCCATTAAAACATTAGATATAATAAATTTTTTCTGTCTGATGTAGGTTTTAATCATGTTTACCTGTTTCCCAGGGAACACATTCAACAAGTCATTAAGGGAAAAAAAGTGTCAAATGTAAGATTAACTGATATTGAAATCAGTAGCCCATAGGTTAGCACAAATATGTTTCTATTTTAAATAAGTACTATATTCCTTTCCAATAAGAGGGAACTGTAGGCTAATCAGTGACAAAATAAAGGAAGAGGCAGAGGGAAGAACAAGAGAAGAAACAGGATACTGTTACATTTACTAAGCCTTGAAAGGTACTCTGTTCAGAAATCACTTTCTGTCTCAATCAGTACAAAAGGCTGATTTCAACCAAACACTGTCAGTGTCAGAACTGGTCATTATTTTTCCTTTTTTAATGTAATTACACTTATTAATTTATGCTAATTGTGATTAACTGCATTGTAGGATCACGCTGAGGTTTGCAGCAATAGTATATATATTTGTCATGTGTTTTTCACCTTACCTGCAAGTTTTTCACCTTTTTCCAGCAAGTTATGTGCAAGTTTTTTCACCTCAGACACTGGGATCCAAAGTAATCCCTTCAGGGTATACCTTGAATGGCTTCTGGCATCATGCATAGCTATTTCTTCTTAAGGGAAGGAAAAAGTGAGGGCCTGATATATGTTCTCAAACACTTCTTAAGACATAGAATTTAATATGAAGTAAATAACTGAAATTAACATTAATTTTTATTGTGTTTGGGAAGAACATAATGTAAATCCCCAGCATTTTGTGCCGTGGAACAGACTAGTTTAACATGATTCAGCCAGTGTCTCATAAACAGGAAAAAATGTGAAACTACTGGGGGAAGGGTTAAAGTGGATTGTGTCCTACTTGTATTTCTAGATCTATGTGTGTCAACTGAAAGTCAATAAAAAAATAGGGCTTATTTTAATTCTTCAGAGGCTAGATTTTTCTCATTGGGTTTCTGGGAAAAGTATCTGTGATGTGCAGTCATTTTTCAAAGCTATTAGAAAATATTTTAGAAAACCAGCACCAGTATGAAGACTGTTCTGAAAGATGACTACTTGGCTGTAATTAGCTGTAATAAACAGTACTTAAACAAAAATTTTATATTTCTCAAGGTTTAGCATGACCTCTGAAACTTGACCAAGGATGCTTTCAAGGGCTAAGCAAAATACTTGGGGTTGGGGAGGGAGGGTAGAGCAATTATTCGCTTTCTGTTTTAGCCTCATCCATCTCTGCCTTCCAAGAAAGAATAATATATATATAAAAAAATACCTACACAGGTGCATAAATATAAATGTTTATAAGTACCTTCACTTTGGGAAAATTCACTTGCATGGCATATATTTCTCAAAGAATCACTGTCACGTCCTCTGCAGTGTCAAATCTGTTGACAGCAAACATCATCATGACCGTAATTTGTGAGTCATTCTGCCAGCTCCTGTCTGGTAAAAGAAAACTGTCCTTGAATACTGAATATTTTTCCTACCACAAAGTGGCCAGCACCTCTCTCCTTAGAATAGGATCCCCAAGATATGAGGAAATGAAGCTTTCTTTTTCTATGACAAGATAACTATTCTCTTTTCAACCATAGCAATATTCATGTAATTCAATATACCAATCATGTCTGATCTGGCTTTTTTACAACCCAGATGTGACTGGTTTTCCTACAGTTGCACTGATTCGATGCAGCACTGACTGCTATGCTGTTGAAGAAAAACAGCAATAACCTGAAGAAAAATACAGGGCAGTCAAAATAGTTTTGTTGATTCCAAATGCTGTTGAATGTAAGGTTTTACTCACTGCACTTAGAGGTCCTCAAGGAAAGTCTTACCTTTAATGGCTTGGTAGCACATGGAAAACACACAACAAAAATATGCCTTCTAATTATTTCTTCATGTTTTTATTTCCACGTTCATTGCTGTGCATTTATGAAGCACTGCATTAGGAATTAAAATATAGCTCAAAATTGTTTTCACTATACATGCATGCAAAGTTTTATTTTTCTTCAGGCAGATCTCATCTTCTGGGCAGACAATCTCAACCCACCTGAAAGCATAACACTGATGGATTCTATAAAGTTTCCCAATTCTTTCATGTAGATGTCATTAAAGACAAGGCTGATCGTAGGGGCTTTGTACCATTGGCCTCTGCTACTCTTTAAAACATTACCAAATGCATTTTCAATATGGATTAAGTATAACCCACGGTTACTATTATTTTGACATCTTCTCTTGTGGTTAAACCACATTAAAAAAATACAAGAGCAAGCACCTGCTATATCCTCTGAACTACTGAATTGTATGTTTGTTTATTTGTTGTTTTTTAAAGTTTGGTCCATAATGGCTCTGTTTTTCATGTTTGGTTTCGTTTAGTTTTTTAGATTCCAACTTGAGCCTCTGAAGATATAATCTGACTCAAACAGAAATGCCATTATGTGTGGAGCAAGATTTTAAAAGGTTAATAGCTGTTTGCACACTGGTAGTTTTAGGAACACACCCAATCTTAGCCAAGTAGCAGCTGTTTTTCAAGGATCAGTGAAAACATTAATCTGTGCTGAATGGGAAGGTTATTTCCTGACATTGTGCAATAGCAGCAGTGCCAAAGGAAAAAAAAGAAAAAGCAAAAAACAAAGAAGAAAAAAAAGAAAGAAAATTTGCTGATCCATAAATTTTGGTTGAAATGGCTACTGTCTATCTAGAGATTCTTCTAGGAATTTGTCTTTGACTAAAGTAGTGAGCAATTTTAAGCCCTATGATTACAGCCCAGAAGACAAAGCATGTTGACCATATGCTCCTTCTCTACCCTTTCGTTACATCCAAGAAATTCTGCTCTGGTGATATCCGTTGGAGAGAAAGGCAAGTAAACAGAAAGAAAGCAATGGTTAGAAGTGAAATATTGCTTTCCATACGTTCTTTCTTTATATTTGAAGGCACTTCTATTAAAAAAGAAAGTATATCAGAAAGTATTTTTAAAAATTTTAATTGTCTTAATGTGTGCAAGTCTGTGCAGGTATTTATATGCCTTCCTATAGAAAGCAAGAGTTTCTGAGGAACAAAGAAGTGAGAGTCTGGACTAGAAAGAAAACCGATTATAGACTTTTTTAGCGGGTGTCTTGAGCTCTCAAGAGGGATTGGTATTGAGTTTCTTTTGAACTACAAGACAGTCAATTCTGCTAATATTTCCCTATTTCAAAAAACTACTAGTCATAAGTAGTAAATTTATTATAATGTGAGAAAAAGCACAAGAAAGATGTTTACGAATATTGCACCAGCTAGCTACAGCTGCTGATGGAAGCAGATAGAGAAGGAGAGCACAGACAGGGATGAGGATCAAGTCATGGGAGGTCTGGTGCAGTGAGCAGAAGAGAGGCACACGGGGGAAGCAGCTCCTGTCTCAGCAGTGCTGTCAGTCTAGATCAGGTGTTGTGGCCTTGAAAGACTGTACAGTCCCTGTCTGAGGGGGTATCACTGCACGGTGAGGAAGCAGCAGTTTGCCAGCAATTACTTCACTAGCGAGGGATGTGTTTGGTCCCCACTGCTGCATCTATTTGGTCAGATTTTCTGTTCTTTCACTTTAAATAAAATGTGGTTACATCAACTAGTTGGTATTTGTGCACGGAAAAAAATTAGTTCATTAAACAGTATTTAACACTTGGTTTCTTTTCCCCTAGATTTCCAGGTTCCTGTGTGGAGCAGTGTTTTATCAGCTACCTGTTTAATTCCAGGCCCCGTTTCTGTGATCTTGCTAAAAAATCCCATTTGTTTGCATTTGTACAAAATATTTGAAGAACTAATAATGGTCAAACGCAAGAACTTGAATCATTGATAGAATTTGGATCATCTTTAAAGATGATAAAAGAATGCATGCAAAACTGTTTCAGGGTGTTTGTCATATTTATTAGGCAAGAATTCACATACTTAGAAAGACCAAAAAGGGAACTTAGAGGAAGGATTTGTCTAATTATTGAACAAGACGTCTGTCTCTAGACAGTTTAGAGAGATGAATTCTGATAGAGTGTATGTTGTCTCACCTTACTGAAGATGCTTACAGCAGATAAGAGGAAACATTAACTAAGACAACTTAATTGTGTCTTTGACTGTAAGTGAATTCAGACTGATTCACTTCGAAGTACGCATCTGTATATTAAACATCTAATACTATGTGAAATGAATCCTACTTTAAATGCTCAGAGGAAAGCCTGGAAAGGAAAAATTCCCACCATCTGAATATTTCAAACCTTCACTGAAGACACAATGCAGAAGTTCACCACAGCTCTAGTTCAGGTACTGGAAGGAAACCAGCAAAGTGGGAAAAACTTTCTGTATTTGTTGTTGTCACTTCATATATTTATTCAAATATTTATATATATGTATACACACACACATATATAAAACATGATACATATATTTTGTGTGTGTATATATATATATATATATAGGCTGGAGCATCTCTCCTATGATAATCTGGAGAAGAGAAGGCTCCAAGGAGACCTTA
>VWZT01014451.1:95733-115439 GCA_013397055.1 Pachycephala philippinensis
AAAAAAAAAACCAAAAAACCAACAAAAACCCCCAAACAAACAAACAAACAAACCCCAAGAAACAACAACAACAATAAAAAACCACAAAAAAAACCCCAACAAAAACCAAAAAAATCCCAACTGCCCAAAAAAAAAAACCCAAAACCAAAACCAACCAAACAAAAAAAAGCTTATGTGATTCTAAAAATTATGCCTCAAATACATCAATAAATACATTTTTTTTTTTTACATGAAAACAAATGCTCAAGTTGAAATGGTAATTAGAAAAACTAATCTAAAGCATCAGAATCAATGAAATAAGTTAACAAATCACAGTTTGGACAGTAAAGACACAAAACCACTAAAAACTTATCTCACAACGAATAGAAAGAGAAATGTTTCAATCAGGTAGATATCTTAAATCAAGTTCCCTCCCTAATCAAAGGCATGCTGAGTCAGGCACAGCTCACTATGAATGAAAGTTTTCTGCTTTTCATTCTTTTTCCCATTATTCTCCTTTTCATACCTGGGAGCCTCAGTAGTATTTTAATGTTTAATGATGATGGTTTTCCTCCATTCAATAATTCCATTTGAATAATGGTCTGCATAATGCTACAAAATGGAGTATGGTAATGTTGCTTTATCACCTGAGGCAGTATAGTTTTCTTCTCCAAAGAAAGACATTTTCATTGGACAGGCAACACAGTAAATTCCTGAACTCCTGCAAGGCACTTGTATCTGTTACACTCATGACATTTTAACAGAAAATGTGTAGATCTAATTAGTCAGAAGCAGAAGTGTAATCAATACTGATTTATGAATATTTCCCACATGTAACGTTACTTGTTTGGACAGAATAAATTGCTACTTGTATAATTTAATCTCTGTGATTTCTTGGTGCTCTTTGTTCATAAAAATAATAACCCTATTTGTTAGAACTGAAAATTTCCAACTGCAGACATCTGAAACACATATTTTTTTACATGTGTATGTACAGATGTCTACAATTGCTCTGGGGACATGAAACTCCGGGCTCAGGGGTCTTATATAAGAGGAATGAAACCAGATCAGCTCCTGACTGAAGATTGCTTGTGATGTTGTGAAAATTAATGCTAGCTAGTTGCCAGTCATTCATCTGTTCTTTTACAGATTAATTTCTGTGATCTCTAGCCCCAAGCAAGCCTGAGAGTATTACAAGCACCACAGTCTTGTAGGCTGGCAACCCTTTGAAAGTGAGATATTTTTAATCATTTTAATTGCCTTTCCCTTGACCTTTTCATTTCTACCATAGCTGCCTTGAAACACACCAGTCTTTAATCAATATTCCATGTGCTGGTACCTCATAGTTTTTATTTTGTCATCTCTTTATTGATACCTTGATTTACATTTCTGCTTAAAGTTTGCAAGTTTTCCTTTTATACCATTTTGTGACTATGCCATCATGCCCACTGATGTCTAAAAAGCTTTTCCTGGATTACCACCATGAAAGATGGATCATACAGCCAAACAGAGAAAAAGGGCGTCTGTAAGAAGGTCAGAAGGTGACTGGTTTTGCTCACACCAGAGTTCTAGAGGAACTGTAATACACTTTTCTCAAATAGCAAATGATAGGATGAGGGGAATGGGCTCAAGTTGCACCAGTGGAGGTTAAGATTGGAAAATAAAGTTATCTTAAAAACCATTGCCAAATCCTCATTACGAAATCTCTTGGGAAAGAAAACTTTGAAAGTTGAAGGCGATGATATTTGGAAAATTTCTGCATCCAAGAACACAAGGCAAGACTGAAGCATGCAGTGCCTCTCTCAAGAGTATTAGACACAAGAGTTTTGATTTTTTCAAATGACTTTGCTATTCCTTCTTTGGAGATTAATTTTCTGTTTCTGCACTGGGAGAAAAGAAGATACCTCCTCTTGGCTCCATGTACAGCAGTAAATTACAGCAAATCTATTATAAATCAAACAAAATAAACAGAATACTTTATAAGATAAACATCCCTAGCTCACTCCAAATAGAAAATTTAACAAAATGAAAGACAGCTCTGAGTCAGAAATTTGCTTTATATACTTATAAGGATTTAGGAAATATTAAAATTTTTCAAGTTTCATCTTATCTGTAAAATATATTTATTCTTTATAATGTAGCAATTTTTGTGCACGTCAAAATTTCAAAAACATGTAGATAGTTGGATGAACTTAATGATAAAACTCAAACAAAACCAGTCTGATGAACTAAGCCTCTTTTTATATGACATAATTGGTTCTACAGACATCTGTGAAAAGTAATCTAAGGCAGAATAATTTAGGAATACATTTTTTAAAATATGAGAATAGCAACTGAACATATTCTCTCCTAATGACTGAGAAAATCAAAGTGCAGCCTTTAAAAAAAGCTAAATTACAAACAAGGGAGTACAAATAAGAGGTTACAATGGAATAATGAAGGATAATGAAAAATGCACCATGCAAAGCAATCAATGCAGAAGCAAATATGGTCTTCAGCAACTCCACAATTAGGAGGGCATAGAATGGCAAAATATACTCATTAATAAATCTAAAAAGACAGAAATTAGGTTGCATATTTGAGGTTGTCTTCCCTGTTATTCTATCCCTCTGTAAAAACTGTCTGTTTAGTGAGTCTCAAAAGTGAATAAAGCTGACAATGGCTCACTCCTAGAAAAAAACAAAACAAAAAAACCCACAATCAAGATCATGTGAAACTGATAGTTATTGAGCTCTTTAAAAACATATAGCATCAATTTAAAATCAAACTGACACTTTATGAGTAGCAACAAATTTTCACTGGGTTTTCACTGTCATTCAAATTGATTGTTGTTTCATGTTTAATAAAATGTAAGTAGTCTTTCAAGCCTGCAGAAAGCACCACAATAATTCATATTAAGATGACAAGGCTGTGAACTCTCAGACATTGCCTCTTAGTTTTTCTGATTTTTCCTGCAGTTAAACACGATCTATTACCTGAAATGAAACTTAATCTTCAACTGAACATATGAAATGTATCTGGGTATAAGATTTGTATTAAAAAAATGCCCAGAAGAGTGGTTAAGGCAACTTTGTTTTGGTAGCTATATATATACATATACACACATAGAGAATTCCCTCTTCCTGTTTTCTGTTGGTTTTTGTTGTTTCTTTAGTTTTGTGGGGGTTTTTTTCACCATTAAAAAATATATACCTTTCCAGGATACTGTAGACCTACTAGAGAATCTGGTCTGATGGTAAAATTCATTTCCTGTTTGCATTGCTCAAAAAATACATCAAAACTACCAGGGCCTAGATATAAAGGGGCTTATTCAAACTGCACATACTAATGCAAGTGTGTCCCTTGTGGAAACTGCTGACTCTAAGAGATGTATTTTGGCCAAGCAAGAAAAATATTTCACTAAATTAGATTAAATGCAGTTTTGCATTTCAGACATCATTGTTTTTTGATTGCCACTATATAGAAACAGAAAAGAAACCCAGTGATTTACAAAAGGAAGAGGCAGAGATTCATATAATAATATAAGTCCTGATATCTCAAGTGAAGAAGTCTATCTTTGTATGAAAATAAATTTACTTAAAGTGAGCTTTCTAGTTTTGTCAAATTGTAGTGTGATGGTTTAGTATTTGTTCATTTGACATATTCAACATAACACTGGAAAACTACTTCCAAATCAAGCAGAGTGCCATTGAGATCTCAAAGTAAAATGTTCAAATATTTCTTTTTCCTGGAAATATACTACAGAATTTAATCTGGAAAGATTATTTTACCAAAGTAAAACAAACAAACAAAATCAATAGTTCCTGTATTTGACTAGAATAATTTCCATAACTGTCTTAAAGTCCTTCAGAAAAATAATAAAAATAAATCAGTGTACATTGATTTTTAACTTTCATTATTAGATTATTGAAATGTTAGTGCAGTATTTTTCATCTATTTTTAAACCAGTAGAAAGACTTGTCACTATTTAGATTTAAAAGAGAATATATTGCTAGCAAGATTTTCGATTTAAGAACTGCATTAAGCACTGACTTTTATTTTTCCCAAGTGCAATAAAGATTTTGAAATAAGATGCTTTTCCACTTATAAAAAGAAGATGTACAGAGATAAAGAATAACAAAACCAGTAGGCCAGATGATAATCTGGCTTGGCTATTTGAAATCTTAATTTCCTGTAGATGATCTTGCTGCATAGGATCCAGTCTCTTAAATAAGAATTGTAACTTCCTGTACGACAAAATTAAGATAGTAAAAAAAATACAAGTCATATTGAGAGAGAATCCATCCTATTGAAAGCACTGATCACAACACTATGTAACATTCTCTTGTACTTTCTTTGCTTGAAAATTTATTAAAACTTGCATTTGAAATTTAAAAAAAAATCACTGAAGAAAACCTATTTCCTGGCCCTCAACAGGAATTAAATGTATGGTATTTTTTGATGACTAACTCCTGGAAATATCCGTATTGCTATGAGAACTTATGCAGATCTGAGAAGTGATGAGGACACTGCACTGTCTGCTCATGCTCTGGGTTTCCCTGGTGCCTCCTTTACTCCACTGAAAACACTGGACACTGACAGAGTGAGGGCAGCAGCAACCCTAAACTGTGGCAGCTGGAGAGCTGAGGCAGCGTGCACATTGACCTGCTCTAAACTCCCATGTAAGCAGTAACATTTTGGTTTATTCCAGATTGTGATTGGAGAGAAAATATTCTTTGCTTGGCCCAGCACGAGGAAAAATATGTCTGAGCTGTCATGTTCCACGCTGCTTCACGCTTCTTTTACACCCAAAGCAGTTACACCTGAGAGAGCCTTACAAACCATGCCTTAGTAATATTATTCACTATTTTTCTCTTTGATGGGCCTTTTGGGGAACTGGTAGGAGAAAAACAGCAAGTGTATGGATATGTCCAGAGTTTATTGTCTGAAAAAGGCAACTTCAACTCAACAAGTTATTATAACACATGGTACAAGAAGAACATTTGCTGCAGACGAAATTAACCTTAAAATTCTCACATATAGATGGCATTATTTAAGGAGAAAAGGCAACGTGGCTATATTTTGAAATCCTTCTGTTTCAGCTTACATTTTTCATTACTTACAGCTCTGTGTTAAGAATGTATTTATAACTGGTTTTGGTAACACTCGTCCCAGAAATTATAGACAGATGAATGTATGAGGTGTTTTTAGAATTGCAAAATTTGGAAGAAAAGAAGAAAGAAACAAACCTTTATGAAACTTGTCAGTGATAGAATGGGTTTTTGTAGCTTGATATCTGTGTCTAAAAATCAAAGTCCCAGTGGATAAAGGTAAAAGTCACTTAACTGACAGAATTCCTGAGTGACTGAAAATTGGCATCTGTTCTTTATAGTTTCATGTCTGAGATTTCTCACCAGAAAACAGCAGTTGAAAAGATTATCTTATAGCAGTACTAAATAATAGACTGTTCTGCGACATTCAAAGGTCTGAAGCTCCCTGTGGAACTAATGACATTTGTAGAGCAAGTCAGGCTGCTTCTGCAAAGGAGGATGGTGGAAGCAGGAAAATGATAGGTTTTTGACAGAATGTTAACCCCAAGTTGCCAGATTTTCTAAAATATAACTGCAAATAAGAGAGCTCTAATAACACTTCTAATAAAGGGCCAAAGTCTTAGATAAATTTTAAACTCATACTCTTCCACAGATTTTGATGTTCACAGCTGATGCTCTGTCCCTAACACTTTAGAGGGAGGAAATAAATGCCATATTGCTGTGTTCTGATAACAGATCAGTAAGGTGCTTTTTCTCAGAAGGTATAATAAGCATTTTATTAAGGACAGTTCCTTTTGCTTCTCATTGCAACACCTTTTTTTTTTCTTTTCTTTTAAATGCAAAAGTTTAAAAAGTTTCTCTGGACTTGTTTGAAGTAAGTATGCCTAGCTCAGCCATTAAGTATTGTCATGGCTTCCAAATGAGATCTCTTCCTATATTTAATCCACTGCTATTCTGAAAAGATATTAAGGGAGAACTAAATAATGGGCTTTTCTCACTCAGGAGACAATTTGACCTTACATGTCCTGAATGCCCTGTAACATACGCAGGAAAAATATTGGGAAGACTCTTCATTTCTCTAAATGCATCTGAGGAAAATTGCAGCTGGGAATTTAGGAGTCACAGGGAAAGAAGGCAAGTGAACAGGTAAAACTTGCTTTTCTCCTAAAAGAGAGAAGAACTCAGCTCCAGACCTCATTCCTGGTTGTGTTTTACATCCTTATCTCTTTGGCTATCCCTCCTTACTGGGAATCTTTCTTCAGTGTATAATAGAGTAACTTCAAGTCAAGGGTTAAGAGTTTACAGGTCTCTGATATCCCACAATCCTGATGCTGAAGCCTGTTTCCCAGTGCATGGGAGTCAAATCATTTCAGAACAAGATGAGTCTGCTGGGGAAAATTGGCACTGAAATATTTGTAAAAGTCACTTTGTTCTGCTGCTTTCTACCACCCACTGTCTGATGCAGCTGTCTGTGAGGACCAGCACAATGACCTGCTTTGTAGGCTTCTTTAGGGATTTAAACAGAATTGGGCAGCTATCTGTCTAAAGTCATACAGCAAGAGAACTCTCAGCTGGAAGGAGAACATTATCTTCTCAGCAGGGCAGCTAAATCCGTGTTTAAGCACTCAGTCAATTTCTGCCTCAAGAAACTGG
The DNA here is from genome assembly GCA_013397055.1 of Pachycephala philippinensis. Taxonomy (NCBI): domain Eukaryota; kingdom Metazoa; phylum Chordata; class Aves; order Passeriformes; genus Pachycephala; species Pachycephala philippinensis. The sequence goes on from VWZT01014451.1 coordinate 102,396, forward strand.
ACACCTAGACAGGGTTAGAAGTAGGTGCTCTTGATCACTGTCCGAATCTTGAACCAAGAGCCCAAATTCCCAGCTGAGATGTGTTTCCCAAGGTTCCATTTAGCCCCATGGGCAGGCAGCATCACCTACCTGCACTTGCTATGTCTGTTACCTCAAAACCTGCTCAGGCTTTCTCACTCTAAGCATAGGCAGGAAGAGAAACTGAGACTTACACCACGAAGGTTTTAGAGAAGTGACAGTATTTCTCACTAAAATGACAAAGGAGATAAAGAGAGGGATTTACTGTGCATTAGTAATAATATGGCCCTTCAGGGTCAGCCTGTACTCTGAAAACTCTTTAATGAAATACTGCATACTGTTTAGCTAAGAGTAACAAGGTATGTTTGGGCAGGGGACCAGAATTTAAACCGAAGTAGTTATTTTATCTCTCGAACTATATACTCCTGTTACCTACATTAGCTAAAATACAGGCTTAGAATAAAACTTCCCCTGAGGCATAATGTTACATGTGTATTGGGTATACATATTTTCTCTCGTAGCTGTTTACATGTTCCAAATGTTTGATGTAGACAAACAGCTTTCTAAGTATACTGGCCTAAGTGATTTACTGTACTGAAATCGTCCATGCCCTCCTCTTCTCTCAACTACCATATGTGAAAGCTGTTTTTATCAGCAGAAACTTCCTGAGAAAACTTTAAATTTTAACTTTTGTAGCCGTTACAAAGAAAGTCAGTAATCCTCCGTACTCCTTTGGCTTTAAAGGTTCCTTTTTAAATTTTCTCCCTTTTTCTTCGTGATTCCAAATTGGCAGATGGAGTTCTCATGTTACTGACATATTTAAAATTAAAAGCAGTAAGAACTTATTCAAATTTTAAAACAAACCAATCCCAAACCTTCTGCCCTACACTCCTTTTTAATAATGGATTTTAATAATGGATGGAACCTTTCTTTTTGTGTGGAAATATCTGGGAAAAAAATGCACCTTATCCTTTCCTGTTAAACAAATACTCTTCCTCCATCACTTCTGCTTAATACACCGTCAATTAAATAGAAGTATAAAGGCAGGAAAAAGCAAATTAATACATTTTTAAAATCTTGATTCTTCTTTCTTACTAAACAAAAGCTAGAAGCTAATATTACACAAGGCAAAGTACAATGTAGCAAAGTGGATCCACCCTTTATTTGTACTATAGCAATATTTTCTTTAAGAAATATTTATGGTTTCAATGTTGTAGCTTAAAAGTGGAAAGTTACGAAGACAAAACCTTATTACAAGTGTCCTGCATTATCATGACTGTAACAAACCAGTTTGCTCCTTTAGTTTTATTGGAGGTTACCACATCCCACTAGTGTGCATTTCCTGAATCTGCTCTAAGAACACAAAAAAAGTGCAAACGCAGAGGCCTTTTTTTCACTTCAGATTCCATCATAAGCTCTCATAAAGCCAATAATGCTTTCCCCACTTTTAATGGTTCAGCATTGATTTCTATCACACATAGAAGTGGTCCTGCAGGTTTTAGAATTTTCTTTTTCCCCTCAATGTTTTCATTACTTGTTAAATGACAATTAGACTTTCTGAAATTTAATCCATAAAAATTTTAAGTAAAAGAATATGCTTTTAAGAAAATTTTCCTATTCTGTGTTGACTTTGTCATTTCAATAAAGTCCTCTGAAACTGAATCCAAATGATTTTTTGTGGCACTTTATAAATGATTCTTAGAAACAGTCCAAAGGAAAAGGGCAGAAAAGCAGAAAATTATGCCGCTGGGTTCTTCCAAGCCTCCTACCTCTCTTGGTAAATACTGCATCAAAGCTTACCCTTTAAAACAAACAGTTTCCCTGCTCTTGAATGCTGTGATTTTAGTTTGTTTCTAACAGTTTCTCAATTGAGTCTGCCAGCAGGCCCATGATCTATCCAGCAGTGATAGCAGTGTGCGATACACAACTCTTTTCTGCACAGCTTCCCTGCCTCTCTTTCTGTGTCATAGCTGGCTCTGTATGCCTTTGGGCAGAAATCCAAGCCTAGGGCTTTAGCCAATTCCAAATTTCAGCTATTATTACTGCACCATTAAAAAGCTTCTGAATTTCAATTCTTCAACAGCTTCAGCATAAAAGACTGCATACTCTATCTCCATCTTTTTAACTAGTCTTTTTCCCTTTATCTCCTCTAATAACTTACTCACAGACACAGACTTCTCTCTTCTAAAGTGCAGTATACTCTGCTAATTATTTGTATAAAACAAATTTTAAAAAAAGAAGATATAACTTAATTATCACTATATTCTGCATAGCTTTAAAATTAGCACTCATTTGCATTGCAGCAGAACCTGATGGGCCCCACAGGGACCAGGGTATTACTGTGCTTATTGCTGTAGGAACACAGAACAAGGATCAATCTCAGTCCTAAATAACTATTAGCCGCATCAGGCAAAAGGATTGTTCTACCTTGTTTAACAGATGAGGTACCAAAGTACAGGGATTAAACAATTTGCTCAGGAAAATCCATGGCAGAACTGAACCCAGGTCTCTTAAATCTGAGCCAGATGTCCAGTTCTGAAGATGTCCATTTGTCTTCCTTAGGATAAGTCACATTCTGTAAACATCTGTGTGTTATCTGCTGTCTCAGTGTACCCTGGCTCAGCAGAGATTTCCTGTAGCTATCAATAAGAAAACCTTTCATTTCTGCTCCCTTCACACATGAAAACTTTGAAACTTCTGTACATTAAAAACTGTTGAATTTGAAAAAAATTGAAGATTGTTGCCATTGCCAGAGCCAGAGTTTCATATCTGACAGAAGAACTGGCACAAACACAATTCACATTCATTGCTGTAAACAAGGTGTAATGGAGCAGCCTAGCAGCAGCCATGACTGTCACATATCACCATTGCTCTACTTGCATATAATTAATTCCTTGTGAAAGGTGTCATTATAATAAAACAACTCAAAATAATCTCCCAACCAGTGTTTCTGCCTGGAAACAACACGTCACAGTCAGGAGAATGGTTTCAGCTACCAACACTCCCCATGTTCTGTACCAGAGCCAACAAGCTCTGTATCCATCAGCACTGCAACCAGCCAACCCACAGTAATGAGCTTACTGGAAACATCTGTAAGGGGAACTGAACCTATAATTTCAAGATATTTTAGAAATGGAGCAGGGACAGAAGAACACACAATGGAATATGGGATATTTGTACCAGAGCTACTTGTGAGGTAGTCTGTATCTGTATGTATGTTAACCAGTGGGTCTTATACCATCCTCAGCAGACAACATTATTGATCAAGGTGAGTATTCAAGTGTTTTTAAGAAAAACCTGGACTATGGGACTATTTTCTGAAATCATATTACCTCAAAACTGATCTCCTCAAAGGCAGGGAGGTCAATAATTTCAATTTGCTTATGTTATTTTGGATAAAATCTTATTCTTTGATACCTCAATATAAACACGAATAGCATTATGTTTAAAATTTTCTTCTTTGAGAGTGGTGTATTAAAATAGCTTGGTCAGAAGTAGAAATATCAACAGAGCTAACACTGCTATTTCTACATGTGGTAGTATATCTCTCTGTGCTCCATGCTGTACTGAATCATCCAGACACATCCTAAAGGGCCCTGGGGTGTCAGAGGTTTGAGGCATGAAATATCTGATTAATAAGGTCAGTTTGGTCAATTTTTTCCTTCTCAAGTCACAGAACAGGAAAAAGTGACCATTTCAGACCTGTAGGGTTTTGAGTAAAAATTCAGATTTGAACCCTTCCTACATGAAACACCCTGAGCCCACTTTGTTCAGAAGGAAGTTTTACTGCAAGTCATTTTGGACTGTGGCATTTAACAGGGAAAGTCCACCTGAAAGAATGAAAAAATTCAGTGGGCAGAATAGCAAACTCATACAAGCACAACACTGTGATTTTTTTTGTGAGCCACAGGGAAGAACATAAAGGGACATCATTCTGCTGCTATTAATGACAGACTATTCCCCCATAAAGTTAAGGCATCTTGAAAAAAAGGTTTAGAGTATGTTTATATGTATGTGCCTTGTGCAAAGGCACATTAGGAATTTCCACGCATCTCTGAAAAAACCCACAGTATACTTAATTGTGCTGGTCAGTGTAATTAACTTAGGTGCAACCCTAGAGGGTCCTGTTTTGAATCTTTGCACTTATCTCTAACAGCTCGGACAGCAGGATGGTCTGAAAGTTAAAACTCTCCATGGGAAGGTGAAAAGTGCCTCAAGCAGAAGCTGAATTTGAATCTCAACCTCCATTACCCCAGCCCATGCTTGCACTGTGATCCACTGGGGAAGGAGCACCACATGTTGTGCCTCACACCTCACCATAGCACCTCCATGAAGGAAATGTTTAAAAAGGCTATTTCCAAGCCATAGGAGTCAAATGTATTTATTGACTATTTTTTATGCTTGTGTGTTATTATTAAAAGGGAGAAAACCAGACAAAATATAGAGCAACGCATTTGCCTAACTTATCAGCACAGAAAACTCAACAATTTACAAGTATGTATACATCACAATTTGGATTTATTAACATAAACACTAATACAGAATTCTGTTTGGCTACATAAGGGTAGATCATGTATCATTCATTTGATGGTTAAAAGAAATGAAATTGAATATTATTTTCTGCTCTATCTTCCACAAAATATTGTAGAATTGTGGAAATTTTCTGTACTTTACCTATTCATTTGCTTTATAATTAATAATTTTCTTTCTTTTTTAACTTTTCCCCAATGCCGTTCAACTGCAGTTAGAATTGTAAACAGAGTCACCTCTCTCGAGAGAGGTTGTACCTAATAAAAAAGAGCTGGATAAGTAATAATTTCTGTGAGAGCTGTTCAGATAAGGTCCAGAAGGCTCATAAAGGCACTGCATAGCTCATCACCCAAATTTACTTCTTACAATGTAGTCGGTAATATTCTTCTTTTGTCTTGCTATGTAGAAAATGCAAAAATAAAAAATTCCTAATATTTTATTCTTTGGCGTAATAGAAAATCATGTTGCTGATACTTTCCTATATAGTGTGTAGAGAATTTCTCCTCTAGACAGGATCTTGCCAGAAACACTGGCTCACTTACTGTTACAGGAGGTAGGCTGTGATTTTCACATCTGCTTGCAACTTCACAGAAAAGGATGATTGAAGGAAAATAAAAATGTTTTATCTTTTTCAGCTTATAACTGGATTTCACTAGCCTTGTTTACAGTAGTAATGCCACTGAAGCTGAAATATGAGTTCAGTTTTGGTAATGTGGAAGTTACGGTCCAGCAGATTTCTCTGTTGCAAAAGACTGTGCCTTTCAAATTCCCTGCAGGAAACCAGACTTAAACATGAAGTGCTTAACATTTAAGCTACAATGGGTAAATAAATATGGACTTTAAAAAGCTGTGCATACTTCCATGTAATATTAAGAGCAATACATCTTCAATGAAAAGTGATTGTCCATGAACAAAAGGTAATGTGAATTTCTCTTGATGCCAATATTCTCTGAAGCCATAAAACCTCTATCAAATGTGGACAAGCAATGCAAGCTCCTTGGTAAATGTCAAGCAAATGGTCAAGTATTTGTAAACATGATCTGAGGAGGCCGTTGAGTAGATGGTGAAATGCAACCATCTGGAACCAACTGCAACCAGCAATGTAAAATGGCACACAATTGCATACATAAATACATGTAAATACCAAAACCACCTATCTCCCAAAGCTATTTATTTTACTATTTAGATCAGTTTAAATAGTTTTACTGGTGGTTTTTTCTTTGAATTGTGACCTCTCTGGCAGTTACGTGAGAAGCTGTTAATGTAGAACAGGTTTAATATATCAGTAAAAATCTAACTACATAAAAACCACAATTTTTTTTTCTTTACTTTTTTCTTCCTATAGTCATTTATCATTCATTCCTCTTGTCAACGCTTGACCCTTTAGGCCACATTTCCTTTCACTCAGTGTCTTACCTTAACCAGTGATATTCTCTATTAATTCTTCTGTCTGTGACAAAGAAAGAAAATAAAATGCATTGTAGCTGGGTTGCAGCTTCCTGAAATTTCAACAGTGACCATGTTCACTCAAAGACAGGAAAAAAGAGAAGGGCAACAAAAACAAGGGCTTTGTTTTTCACTATATTGCTAGATTGATGTTGGTCTTTGATGATAAAGACAATCTCCCTTTCCATTCTTATTCACCCTTTGACTTGTTCTGCCCCTCAACACATCAGTTGGTACCAAAGTTTCTTGCAATCTCTTTATTGCACAGCTGAATACAATATGTTCATTGGGACCATCAAATCCTCTCATAAAATTCACTAAATTTTATGCCAGCAAGCTGAAAACTTCTTCTAAGCTTCAAGAGTCCATATTTCATTACCAAAACACCCAATTCTTGATATGCAACTTCTTAAATTATCCATTCCTACTATTCACTATTGTGCATTATTTTGTGAATGCCTGTTTATATAAAAGGTCAGCATGAAAGTATAATCATGACACAGATCATGAGCTGTCTCTAGATTAGTAAATATTGAAGGACAATCAAAGCAGTTCCATAGAACAAAACAGCAGATGACAGTGATGTGATGCCCACACTGTGTTTCAGGCATTCCACTTCAGCTGGCTGAAATGAGGTCCTGTGGACTGAAAACCCATTAAGACCATGTTAATTCTTTGAGCACATCTTCTGGTTCAGTTTCACCCGAAAGCAATCAATTTTGCACACTTTAAGCTTTTATATGATTGAACGAAACTCAGTCAGCAGACAGAATTAGATTTGCTGCAAAAACACAATTCTAATCTAAACCAAAACACTAAGGGAGCTGAAGGCAGTTTCACCTCACATTTTTGTGCATTAGGTGGCTCCTCATAGTAAGTTTCGTGATTAATGTTGACCTGCTAGCATTTCTTTAAAAATCCTAAAAATATAATTAGCAAGAAAATTAGTTATTCTCAGAACCTGAGTAATGTTTTCTTTTTAATTTATTAAGATTTCCAATTCTATCTAATTTCTCTCAACAGACATTTACCACACAATCCTCAACATGCAAAAAAAAAAAAAAATCCCTAGGATGTCTGCCTAGTAAAATAGATTTGGAATGATCTAAGGCTGAAAATGGCTAGCCTGATATAAAATTTAGTTTTTTATGTAACAAGCATACATTTCAAATATTCAGGAAATCATAGTTTTGAAAAATTGTACCTAACAAGAATTTTTAGACTTGAAATTAAAAAGAAAGTCATTTTCAAAAAATTAATTTGGTAGTGACAAGCGGCATTTATAACTGTTAAACTAGAGAAAGATACAAACTAAAATGCTACATACTTGTTTTCAGGATTTCTCTTGATTTTCTTCCCATTTGTAAAGTGCTTTGTTTGTGGTTTTCTGGTTGGTTGGTTGTTTTTTTGTCTTTGGTGTCCTCAAATAAGTTGAAATTGGCTTTGTATTCTACATGTAGGATCATTCAAATGGGAAAAAAAACCCAACCAACAAACAAGCCAAAAGGACCTCACATTATCATGTTTTATTTTAAACTGCAAAGGGTTTTAAAAATGTTCATTTATGCAGAGTGAAGTTTAAAACCCTTATGTTTTGCTGATAGACTTTTCAGAATTAAATCCAGCAGCTCTAGGATTGGGTTTAAATTGAGCACATTGAGCACATCTCATATTTGGATGGAAATTTACCTCTGAGATGACTGCACAGAAACATACACAATTATGAGTTACTGGCTTTCTGCAGATCATCTCATAACACGAGTGTCACAGAGCCTTTCCATAAAAAGAAATTCTGCTTTTATGTTATGATTATTAATACTGCTGTGGGTGGTTATGTGAATTGCAGATAGATTTTGCTTGACACTCTCAGAAACTGTGACTAATATGGCTAATTTGTAGGCTTAAAAGAAGTTGATCAATCTTTTAAAGAGTTCTTAATTTGTTCAAATTTTCAATTAAACTTTGCTAAAAGTGTTTTTTAAAAAAGTAACCCTAGAATTTAATGTATTTCCAGGTATGTTTTACACTAGTCATTATTTAATATCAAATCTATATAAATCTTGGAATATATTATCTTCTGGTATTATAGTTTTCTCTACATCACTGAACTGTGACAATAGAGCAGAAGCAATTTCAAAACTGTCATTTTATCAAGTTCATGCTTTGATTTTTGAATATTCCTTCTAATTTTAGTAATGTATGCATGTCTAGGATTATCAGGGAAAAAACAGCAAATCAAAAATCACTTTAATGGATTTCTCCTACTTTTTTCAAGGTTAGAAAAAAAATGCTATTGCTTATTAGCACCATCACACAAACATTTGGTGAGGAGTGCTCCTTCTAGGGGGTAAACTGACTGGAAAGCTCTTCCAATTTCATCAATTCTAAACAAAAAGGAATTTTCCAGTCCTATTTCAGCTTCTTACCTAAGTTCAGCTTGCCTTAATTAGTGATAAAGGACAAATAAAATTTTGTGGTTTCAAACACTAGGCAGCAGAGAACCTAGAGTGCAGACTAAATACTAGAGGAAATAGGGGGCAGGAGGAATAAGACAGAAGAGCAATGCAGTTTTATATATGGTCAGAAGTGAGTGAACATAAATCTGTTTTGAAGTGAAGGGCTGTATAATATCACCATTAACCTGAGCACATGTAAACTGTTTCTGGGCCATATGGGAACCAGAGAGCCTAAGATCATCAATCAAACTGAAGAGAGGTAGTGCTCTTTGCTTTCTATTACTACAGAATATGAAATATGAGTGCTTCACTAGGAGATTGCTAAGTTGAATTAGCACTTTTTGCCTACAATCAGAGGGTGTCCACACCTATTCTTCATAAAAAGTGCAATTCTTTCAATGTTGCAAATGTACAGGATATACCCAGCTACTGAAGAATTCTCATGAAGTGAGAAACAAAATCCAGTTAGTATGCATAACTGTACTTAGATGCATTATCCCACATCTGGCTACTCTGGAATAGATGGTAGTGGATGACAGACAACAAAAACTTGTGTTAGAATATATGTTAAGACAGCACATTAAAGCCTAAGCACTGCACAAAAATAGAGAGCCAGCACAATACACATTCTGTTTGTTAATTCACTCATCAAGCCTTTGTCCGCAGTTTAAAATTCCTAAAATACAGTGTAGATAACACAGCTGGTAATGTTTAATTAAAATATTTCTTCTGCTTTGGTGAAACTTAATTCTCTATTGAATCATATTCAGAAACATCTCCTTTGCTGAGAAACAATCAGGGAAGGCAGGATTCCCAAGTGTGCACCCACTTCCCCATACCTAAGAAAATATCAGAGATTATCTCAGTTTTATTGTCAGGAAATACCACCACAGAAGCAAAAGACTTCAAAGCAGAATAATCAGGGAAGTTATTCCTTTCCTCATGAGCCCCCTTCAGAAGGATGTGCTCAAGTTATTGTGGAATCTTCAATCAGTCCCCAAGCACCACGGGGATAAGAATGGAAAATAACCAAGTTTTGCACATTTTAAAAGAATCAGAAAACTTCAGTAACTTAATTCGGGTAACTAACAGAAGTGCAACTGAACAGATTCGATGATGTCATTCATATTGCCAAAAGTTTGCCACACCTGCCGTTCACTAATTACTTACATGCACATAAAGGCCTTTTTGCACAGATAGTTGAAGGTGACCCTTTGTGGAAATCCATTGAAAGCAGAAGATATCACCTGCTTGAATAGCGCCCTGCATACCAGAACCCACACAGTAGACAATGGTTTCTGAACACGTTACAGAACAGACTTTGATCATTGAACAATATTTCCACAACACTACCAACTAGTGCAACCAGAGTGTAACCTCTTAGGAAAATTTTCTGAATTGTGCAAGCTGTTCTTGCAGTGAAAATCTTAGTCATCTCTTGCTCACTTAATAGCAAGGAAAAGGCCAGCAGGTCTGCTTTTGCCAAACACCTAGAAGTGTTTTAATACATTACCTCTCACAAATACAAACAGCACAGAAACCGTCTCCTCTCTATGTGGCTCCTTAACATTACAGCAAATTACTGCTGCAAAATGATCTAGCAGTAGGGCTTTCCAGAGAGAACACCTAGAAAGAGAGATAGATGATGCAGCAGAACCCTAGAAACCTTAAAAACAAATTAGATTTGAAGTCTTTGTGAGATCAAACTGGATGTCATCTCAGATCAAAACAACATTTGTGTGAAAGGCTTGTGAAAATCTAATGAAAAATGAGCCATAAGTTTAATTTTCTTCCCAACTCCATCTTAAGTATCATAATTCCAGTTCTTGTGTAAAGATCATAGCAAGCTAACACCTACCTTTAAAAAAAGGCCTTGAATATGACTTTTAAAAAGACCTTGCAACTAATGCTGTTTCCAGTCTGTAAACAGCAGCCTACAAACCATCTTGACTTGAAAAAGCATAGTGATTTAGAAACTATTTAAGAAGCTACAGAAAATTGTCAGAGCAAAGAAACAGGTGCAAAGGAGTAGGTGGCAATCGCTTAACTTATGCATTTTAACCTATAACCAATACTGCTTGATCTTCTTAAAATGAAAGCAAAGTTGTTTTCAAAGAGTAAAACAAGTCCTTGATAAAGATTCCCTTTTGTTCCTATCAGAACAATTTTCCAGAACAATACCATCCACAAACTGCAAGCTGGTCTTCTCTCTTCTTCACCAGATACATGTAATTTTCTGAGTGCGATCAATGTCCCTCTAGCACGTTTCACAGGTGAAATCCTGTCAAACGTGGTGAAGACGTTTGAAGCACAATCAGCATAAGCAAAGATCACAGTTATAATTGCTTAAGAAAACTATCTATGCCCTGGCATAAACCAGGCTAGTAAAATTGTATTATTCACTGTGATGCTTTATCATTGCAGCACAAGACTGTGATTTATTAAAAAATATGCAGACTTAGTGTATTGAGCCTGGCTGAGCTGGAGTTCGTTTTCTCTTAGCAGCCCTCACAGTGCACTGTGCTTTGCATTAGTAGCTGTAGAGGTGTTGATAACACACCGGTGTTTTGGCTACTGCTGAGCAGTGCTGGCACTGCCTTTCCGAGATCCTGGAAGGGGGCACAACTAGTACAACTGACCCAAATTAATTGAAGGAATATTCCATACCATATGAATATATATTAGCTCAGACATGAAAGCAAAGGGAGGGAGGAGGAACTGGGCCCATTTGTCATTTTACATCGTTTGCCTTCCCAAGCAATCGCTACACAAGCTGAAGCCCTGCTTCCCAGGAAGTGTCTGAACATCACTCACAGATGGGAAGTAGAGATTGGTTTTTGTTTTCCCTGTGCTCATGCACACAGACTTTCATTTTTTTCTTGCTTTAGTAAACTGTCTTGTCTCAACTTGCTAGTTGTTTTCCATCTTATTTTTCTCTCCCCTGTCCCACTGAAAAGGGGAGTGATAGACCAGCTTGGTGGGCACCTGGCATCCAGCCACAGTCAACTCTACAGTCCTTTTTTGGCACCCAGTATAGGGCATGAGGGAGGAACCAAAAAGACTCTAGTAGGTTTACCCTGCCTGGATTCCAGGCACCCACCAGAGNAGCACTACATCCTACCCCAGCAGTGTGAGGCAACTGGGAATAGGGCTTATGACCAGTTCATCACCTGAGGGTTCTCCCACTGCTCAGGGAGAGGAGTCCTTCCCTTGCTCCACCATGGGATCTCTCTCATGGGAAGCAGTTCTCCATGAAGTTCTCCAACATGCCACTGATTATGACTCTCTGGGATCTGCTGTTTAGCTGGTTCTCAATCTATGTCACCGCCCACCCAGCCAGTCCACACTTCCTGAGTTTGCCTGTGAGGATGTTGTGACAGACAGTGTCAAAAGCCTCGCTGAAGTCGAGGTAGACAATATCCACAGCTCTTCCCTCATCCATCCAGGAAGTTGCTTCATTGTAGACGGTAATCAGGTTGATCAAGCATGATTTACCTTTAGTGAACCCATGCTGACTACTCCTGATAATCTTCTTGTCATCCATGTGGATAGAGATTGTCTCCAGAATGAGATGATCCATCACCTTCCCAGAGATTTAGGTGAGGAACTGGAATTACATGCAATATCTGGTCATGCAAGTACTCCATAGTTAATGTGATCATTGCTTACCTTCAAGTTAGAGTATTAGCCCACACATGTCCAGAAGTTGTGTCATTTCCATTTTCTTCTTTAAAAGAAGTATTAAACTGTCATCTTTCTTCTCTCAAACACTTGGAAAGCCTTTCTGTAAAATGTGAAGATTGTAATGAATTCATTTGTCCCAGTGCTTATCAAAACATGATTTGTGTATCCTTAAGCCTCTATAGTTAAAACTACCTAGATATTCTACATTAAACTTTGGGAAATATGTATCTTAAATCTTCAAAGCATACATGAGTATAACAGTTGTCAGGGCTAATTCTAGAAATATGTCCAGACTGTCTGTTAATACTATGGATTTGCACACAGGCCTATAGCTTAAACATAACATGTAGAACTGTCTTTTTAATCAGGGTGTATCTCATTCAAATAACTAGCTTTCAGTGTCTCTAAAAGGTGGTGATTAGAAAGAAAGGAGGTTAGTTACTTTGGAGACATAAATGAAACAAGAAAAGAAAACCTCCTCATATTTCACTTCCTATTTATTGCCAAAGTACAATACCTCAGTACAAGCACTAATCAAATTCTATTCATAAAGTAAAACGTAACCTTTGATTGTTCTACCAGAGGAATGAGAACTGCTCTAATTTCTGGGTTGCAGATGCATTATGCTGAGTGTGAGAATAGAGGTCTAATGATAAACTCTTGAAGCTTAACAAAGAAATATTCTAACGCTTCTGGGGTGTCTTAAACTTTCTCAGGTAGCGTGTCATCCCCAAGGAACCTAAGAGCAAGGTAATTACATCACCTGTCATGAGATCACAGGACTCAGGCTCTATTTATTTAGAATAATCTTTATTAAAAAAATAAGTTTTCTTTAATTCAGGTAAGAGTTAAAAAACCCAAACAATTGAGGAATGGAAGCAACTACATGAAGAAAACCTGAGACAAGAAA
>VWZT01014451.1:124223-162790 GCA_013397055.1 Pachycephala philippinensis
TAATAATAATAATAATAGAAAACCCAGAAAAGACAAATTATGAAAATTAAAAGCAATTTTTCATTACCATTGACCAATGCCCAGCCTGTTCCCAAGCACTGCTCCCCACTGGCTACCTTTCTCTTTGTTTATATGCTGAGCATGTCATTTGGCATGGAATATTCTTTTGATCAAATGGAGTCAGCTGTCCCAGCTGTGTCCCCTCCCACCTCCTTATGTACTGGAAGCCTACTCACTGCCAGGGCAGGATGAGAAACTGAAAAGTGTGATTTAGTGTAAGCACTGCTCAGTTACAACTAAAACATCAGNCACAGCAACACAATTTTACCTATTATGGATAGTAATGTTACGGTTCAGCAAAAGGATGATCAATCAAATTATCCCTAGAAAAAATATCGTCATTAGGTTTTTTTTAACTCTTACGTCTGAAAAATATGAAATTCAAGAGTAAAAACTTTGAAATAATATTAACTAATACATACTTTCTCACTAATCTCTACTACCTAATTGTTTTCCTTATAACGTAGACTATCAGGTAAGTTTTATCCACACTCAATCTTTCCAGCTTCTTTTTTTTCTGAAAACTCTACACATTCTTTGAAATCTAACATACCCTTTTTTAAGTCCCTTCATGCAATGGCTGTTTGATGCTTTTAGGGTGCAACAGGACTTATTATATATCTTCTTTTCACCCCAAAAGTGTTTACTCTTTTCTCTTTTAATCTCTAATCTGCAAATGTATGACTAAGAGTGAGAAACAAAAAATGATAGAGAAATAAATTAAATCTAAAGCTTAAAAGCAAATTAGTTTTTTGAAATAAAGGTTTCTTCAGGTGAAAATAACAACTAAATTTAACCAAGAATTAGAAAGGAAAAGACGATTAAAGGAAAGTAAGTCATGGTTTAGCCCCACCCAGCAATTAAGCCACACAGACAGTCGGATGGAGGGAAGAATGTGAAGGCTAAAAGTAAGAAAACTCATGAGCTGAGATAAGAACAGTAAAATAATAATAATAGTAATAATAATAGTAATAATAATAATAATAATAGAAAACCCAGAAAAGACAAATTATGAAAATTAAAAGCAATTTTTCATTACCATTGACCAATGCCCAGCCTGTTCCCAAGCACTGCTCCCCACTGGCTACCTTTCTCTTTGTTTATATGCTGAGCATGTCATTTGGCATGGAATATTCTTTTGATCAAATGGAGTCAGCTGTCCCAGCTGTGTCCCCTCCCACCTCCTTATGTACTGGAAGCCTACTCACTGCCAGGGCAGGATGAGAAACTGAAAAGTGTGATTTAGTGTAAGCACTGCTCAGTTACAACTAAAACATCAGCATCTTGTCAGCACTGTTCTCATCCTAAGTCTGAAACACAGCACTGTATCACCTGCTAGGAAGAAAATTGACTCAATCCTAGCTGAAACCAGGAAAGGAAGAAAAAAATCTTCCTTTTGCTTGTGTTGTTACGGTTTGGTTTTGTTTGGTGCTAGGCTTCAGCAGTGCCTTTAAGAAAGGCTATTTAAGCTGGAAGTTTGAAGTAGAAAAGCAAGATAAATTTTGGTGCTTTTCTCTGGCAGCACACTACGGGTGTTCATCACCAGCATTTCAACTGCACTTGTGGCCAGACCTGTGTTTTTGCATATGAAAGAGCAGAGGAGGGAGAAGAGGCTACAACATTCAGATTTATGCACTTGAAGTGTAATTTTAAGACATCTCAGTTTTCTGAGTCTCATGAAATTTTTTCCAAGTTGATCAATTTCACTAAATGAAAAATCATGTATAATGTGATTTAAAGGGAAATAAAGATGTGAAGAGAACATCCCAGTGAGATAAGATATGAAGGGTATTTGAATGCTCTGAACAGCTGGCTATTGAATGCTCTGAACAGCTGCTTATGAAGAGTACAGTATAGGAGTCAATTCTGCTATACCAAGGAGTGTTATATGGTAGGTTCAGTTATTGATGATCTTTTTTACTTTAGGCTTTAACTACATAGAAAAAAGTATCATGCTACTGATATTACCTAGGTAAAAATTAATTCTGTGACAGGTAACTGCCAGCAGTATCAGGATGCTCAATAGCATTTTTTTCAAATAGCATTCAAATTCAATTAATTCAAATAGCATTTTTTTTCAAAAAAACTAAAACCACCCAAAAATTTTAAACTTCTCCCTACACCTCTTCATACTCCTATCACTTTGTGTTATAAGCCCTTAGAGAAACTATGGTCCTATGTATGGTGCATTTCTAAGGGTTACCAATATGAATTATTTAAACTCCTTAGCCAGTAGCTACCACAATTACAGCTTCATGAATATCCATGATTGCAGTGAACCTGTGCAGTCCTACTGTTGGAAGAGGGAACAAAATAGGAGAGGATGCACTTCAAAATGCTCACAGGGACTCAGGGACTGTGAATTCTTCCTTTGACTGCTGTCGAAGTCAGCCTTTCAACCTCTCCTACATTTAGTCCCAGTTTCTAGTTTGTCTACAAGGACTAAAGAGCAAAAGCTTGCTGGTACAACCTTCATGAAGTCTGCATATATAATGCCCTTAAGCACATTTAACAATCATACATCTGAAAACAAACTGGATTTTTTTTTTAATTATTATTATTGTTCTTTGTTCTAGCCACTAAAGCTATGAACTCCAAAGATAACTGCTAAATGCATTCTGTAAATAATTGCAACGTGTTTTCTTTCTGGAATGCTAAATTTGCACTGACAGGATCAGCCTGATCAAACACATGATTAGGGTCAAAAATAGCTTTGTTTTCAAAACAAAACCAAAAAACCACTTTTATCAAAGACTTCAGAATGCCTAGCTGAAATAAAGGGATAACACAGTGAAAGTGGACATTGCTTGAAAGGCTAAAGAAATTTTAAAAGGTATTACTATATCAAAGTGTGTCTATGGGAGGCTGACGAAAACTTCAATAAAAGAAGCAACATACCAAGCTTTCATATATAAACGACTCAAGGTTTTCATTTTCTCCCTTTCAGGTCGTTCCACTATTGGGCTTTTTTTGTTTGCTTGTTTTTCTGTTCCTGATTATTCTGGGAAGTGGATTGTACATGGCATCAGGCCTTTTTTCAGTAGTGTCCTGCTTAGCTGGGTCTCTGCACAGACATGCATTCTAGATCTGACACTTAGGGGTTCCTTCTCTAAGATATTCTTCATGTAAGTATTTTCCTCCTCAGGAAAGAAAACAGATTTTTGCATTGAGGCTTTTAAAAATATATATCTGGATTACTTTATTACAAATGTCTCTGTCATGAACACAAATAATTTAAAATGATCATTTTTGTGGGCATGGATACTTGGACTAAAACACACTGCTTCTTAGTTCCACTCATATAGTGGCTCAGGTGATGGTAAAATTGTAACTTATAATCATTATTAAGAATTCAGGCACCTGTCAATCTAAAGAGAAGTCATGTATTCAAAAATTCCTGGAGATACCAATTTCATCCTACCTATGTAAATGTCTCCTGTGTCCCACAGAATATGGAGTGCTGTTCTGAAATATTTCTGTGTTCTAGTTTGTCTTGTTATAGTAAAGAAAAAAAAATTCTGTGATTTGTTTGCTTGTGGTATTTTTAAATTAGTAACAGTGCATCATTCAGCTTCTATATCACTTTGAGTAGAATTCATCTGGGAATAAAGATGAGAAATTAATAACAGAACATTTCTATTTTTAGTCTCTGGAATTCTGCTGCTCTCTATCTAATTTGCCCCACTAATCCAATGCTGTACCACCTAGAATATTTTCTGGTCTCATAAATATCACAAGCCATGACTCCTTCGCTTCATCACACAGAAATATGTTTAAGTGATGCTGGGACAGAAGTGATTTCTGAAATTATGAATCACCTTCTGCTTTTGAAATTGCTTTCCATTTCTCATTCTTACTCTTCCTTTTCCCTTTAAATAATTTCTCTTTGCTATTTATATCCTTCTATGATTTTAAATTGCTACAACACATCCTTCTACCAGTCATCATTTAGAAAAATTTGGGACTCATCTCCTGATCCCCTCGAATTATTAAATTTTTTTTCCTAGTTTTTTAGTAACCTTGTCTCTTAAAGAATTGTATGTGCTCTCAAAGGACCAGTGAAACTCCTTTAGGAGATGTCTTTATGATTTTATCATGGCAGCTTCCAAAAAGGAATATGAACTTATAAGGCAAATGTTCTGGTTCTGTAAGGTATCAGTCACAAATGTGAAGCCTTGAAGAAATAATTAACAAATGTAGTCTTTTTAGGGAAAAAAAAGTACTTAGGGACCTTTATTAATTGATAAACTGATTAGTTATGTACCTGTTTGTAAGTTACTTCTCTCCTTCCAAGATTAAAACTAGGTAAACAAAGCTTTAAATTTTTTCCTGAAATTGTTTGAATGTCAACAGTGGTAGAAACTGAAACTACCTAAGCTTTCCCACACAAATGTCAAGGTTTTAGTAATATTTCACTTCTAAACACATACAAAAAAAATTAAAACTAGGTTAGAACAGACAAACCCCTTTTCTTTTATGGTCAGATAATGGTTCCATATTGAAATTCCTAAATAGACCATATCTCTGGTGTGTCTATGACTCCAGTATAGAGACACGAGAATATTACTGTTTAATTTATACCAAGGTCCCATTTTACTATGTTCCATAATATCACTGTTTTTTATTTATTGCATACTTAGATAATCTTCAAGTTGTTTCTGTTTCTCCTTAGTTTTCATAACAGTATGTCTATCCTGAACAGAAGCTGCTGTTACACAGACTTCAGATACCTTTGAAAATTTAAATTCTAAATAATTGTTCAAGTAACATTGTTTTCATCCTAAGGTTTTTCAGCATTTGATTCCCCAAACTGAAAATTTTAGTTTCAAAGATATAACTTTTCTAAGTGCATTTTCTCTCACAGGGTTGTTGTTTAACCTCAGCTAGCAACTAAACCTCATACAGACTCTTACTCACGCTGTAGCAGTGAGATGCAGAGACAGAACAGCAGAAATGAGAAAATTTACAGGTTGAGATAAAGACAATTTAATGATGACTTCAAAGCAGAAGTCATGCCCACAAGTAAAGCAAAACCAGGAATTACCTTGACACTTCCAACTGTCAGGCAGGTGTTCAGCCATCCCCAGGAAAGATGGGTCCTATCATGCAGAATGTCGATTTGGGAAGACATTGCTCCAAACATCCCCCTAGTCCTCTTTCCAGCTTTATGTGCTATTCATGATATCACAAGGTGTTGGATATCTCCTGAATCAGTTGGGAGGATCCATCCCAGCTGTGTCCCCTCTCCGTCCCTTATGCACCCCACCTGCTCACTGGTGGGGTGGGGTGAGAGGCACAGAAGACCTTGGCTCTGTATAAGTCCTGCCCAGCAATAGGTAAAAAAACATCCCTGTGTTATCAACACTGTTTACAGCACAAATCCAAAACAGCTGTACTAGCTACTGTGAAGAAAATTGAATATCCCAGAGGAAACCAGCACACTCAGGTAGGTAAGGGCTATCAGTTTCTGTGTTATAAAAGAGCTTCAGTTTATCTGCTGCTTTTATTGAGCTTAACCTTTTCAAAGGGATATTTATTCTCCCACTTTTAAATGGTTAATTTTGCATAATATCTGTTCTGTTGTAGATGAAAAACTATCTGTCTCTCATTTCCTTCCCATCAATGAAGTTATTTGTTTTCTGTATTTTCTTTCCATCTCCTTTCTTCTTCCCATTCTCACATTGTGGATTCAACACTTCCAGTCAGTTTTATTATTACTTTTTTTTTCCCACTATAGTATATTTGCTTTGCATACAGATCTGAAAGAACATTATGCATTTCAGCAGATTAAATATACATACTTTGACTTTCAGAATTCCTTTGGATGCTTTTGAAAAGGACCTAGGGTCATGCCATGTAACCATAGCGTGAGACTGTAATTGATCAGGGCAGTTCAGAATGTTATGCTAATTTTGTATTTCTTATGTTACCTATGTTCTAAATTATATTACATATTGGACCAAACAGTCTCACCACTATTCTTCTGTCGATACTGGTTTTCAATCACACTGATTGCAAATTCCCACCAACTCCAACAAGGTTTTCATTTTTTTAATGTCCTTGTGCTAAAACAGGTTAGTCAATAGTTATGCCACTACTTTTAGATGACTGTTAGAGTAAGTTAAGACTAGTTCAGGCAGTGGAAACCTTAGACAAATGATAAGACCCTCAACAGTGAGTTCAACAGAACTAACTTTATTAGTAATGATGAAATAGGTCCAATGCTCCCAATACAGGCATTGTTCCAGAACTAGAAATACTTTAGTGTTGGCTAAAGATTTTACATACCTATTTCTTAACTTCTGAAAATTTAGCTTTACAAACACAACAAAATTATTCATGAATATGTATGGGAAGTTCTGGGAAAAAGATATATTAACTAAATACCTTTACTGCCTTTACATACCTCTATTAACTAAATATCGGCTTTTTGCAAATATTAGAATTGGCCCTTCTCTTTTTGTTTTAGTATTAAGCAGTAATAATTCATTAGAATTGCCAGTAGATCTAAAATTAGATGTAGTGTTGAGATAAATTACTTTTATTTTAGCCCTGCTGTGGGCTTTTCTCAGAAAGGATAATATCCTTATCAGTTGAATATCTACAGTCCTACTCAGCAGTGTGGTGGGTGGATTTAAGGGAAAATGTGTGTAGAAAAGCAGAAGAGGCGAATCCCTAAGGGCAACGTGGCTGGGAAAACTAATTGCTACACAGTATCTATGGTATTCAGTTATGTTTACAATATACAATACCTAAAAATTACTACTTCAGCCAATGAACCAACTAGCTAACAGAAACTGCCAATATCTATTTTGAAATCTGTTAAACAAGACATAGCTATTTGGCCACTACTGCAATGATTTAGTTCTGCACATCACCTTCTTCTCTCAAAACTAACTGTTTTGCTGTTTATTGACAAAATCTATTGACAAAGAGCAGTTCATTAGCACTAGCAGCTAAGCTATCTTTACTTTACTTTTTATAATATTATTTATATTATTTGGGTTACTGTTATATTCCAAACAAGAATTCCAGAACTTTAAAATTAGATCCCTAAAACTATCTATTATTTAGTAATCTGGTTTATAAAAGCATTTCCTCAACCATCAGATATCGGTAGAGTTCAAAGAACTATGAGAACTCTGTTAACTAAGAACAGGATTCTGCCTATTCATACATAATTTAGTTTATAATATAGCAAATATAAATTTTCATTTTTCCATGTTGTATATTGGAAATATTTTGCGATCTTACCTCTGTGCTAGTGGCTGCCATTCTACTAGTGTATTTCATCCCTATAATACCTCAAAGTGGGATTGTTTTGGTTTGGTTTCTAATTCGGCTACCATGATCTTTTTGCTTCCTTGCATGTTAGTACCAAATACCGTTTTGCCTTTCATTTGCATGAATCTACCAGATGTAATAAATCAGCTCAGACATTTTAGAATATAATGAAGCACACTAGATTAATTATGAGGAAACTTTCTTGCCGTCTATTGCCAAGTTTTGGTCAATAGGATTGACACTAAGAAGAGTAAGATTGCTGCAGGGAGTTCTCAAGGCTAAAACACCCTCTTTCACGTTCATTAAGGTTCCGAGTTGTTTTTCCCTTTTCCTTCATGATAATTATATCTATATACCACAGAAACCCTTTTTGGAGTGTGTTTGCTCTCCCTGATTGGATTCAAATGAAAAGCTGCCTTTCTCTGTGGGCTGATTTCTTTTTCCCGTCTAATCAGAAGCATGGCCTGAATCCTAATTACAAGTTAGGGACTTAATGAATGAACTTTGAGAATATTAATTTAATGCTTGAAACACCAGCAAATAGAGTGAACGTTTTATTTAGGGCTTGCTTCATGAAGTCTCCTTTTAGCAGCATTAGAATTTAAGGCTTAAAATGAGAATGTGGTGAAAAATAACATTTATTCCTCAATGAGAGGAAATTAGTAAAGACTTATAAAAATGAGGAGGTGAGTTAAAAGAGGGGAAAAAGAAAGGTAGCTGTAATTAAACTGAGATTTTAAAATTAATCATCTCACACATTAATTTTTGAATCATTTTTACTTACAACAGTAAAATCAAAGCCACAAGAATATGTATTACTGTTAATTTTTCAGGCAAAAATCGGGCAAATTTTCAGGCAAAATTACTCAAGTGCATTGAGGTTTATGTTTGTTAAACAGTCAACTTATACCTGCAGTCTTAGTTTCTGGTGAAAATTGGGGTTTCTCCTAGGGCACTGAATTACCTGAAAATCTGGTGCTTTTGAACACCTTTTGAAGGAAATTCCATGTGTTCCTCTAGCTTGAGTGCAAAACTTGAGTGAAGTTTTTTGCCCTCTGGGGGCATTCAAAAGCTTTCATTAGGCTAAGGGCATTAATTGGTCATATTAATAGCTGAGATATTAAGGAGCAGTGGTTTGCTCAACACCTAGGGGAAAAGGTTCAATCTCCAGAAAGCTCCCAACAGGAATTTTCCTATGCTGTTATTCAACACCAAGTCTCTAAGCAAAGGCCTTTTACTCAAAACTTAATTTACTGCCCTTCTCACTGAAATTATTTTTGTTTAATTTCTTTAATAGGATTCCAAAGAAAAACCTTGGTTTATCTAAGAGAACAAAGTTTGAAAATAAGAAGTGAAATGTGGTGCATCAGGACTTGGCTACCACAACCTTTAGAGCTTGAGCAAATACCAATGGGATTAGCTGCTAGATGTTAGAGAAGTTTTCCAAATGCTCTTTATTAAGCATCCTCAGCAATTGAACCTGTTTTTCTCTTGGACAACTTCATGGTCATCATACAGACACTTCTATTTTCTCTTTGTTTTCAATTGTTGGTATTTTAGGTTTTCTGGTTTGTTTTTCTTGGGTTTTTTTGTTTGTTTGGGTTTGGTTTTTTTGGGGGGAGGGTTTAAGGAAAATTATCATAATGTTGCACATCGTAGAGAGATGAGACGGTTTCTTTGTACCTAGTCAAGGCACAAGGACCAAGCATGGTCTATGTGTAATGATTTCAAAAAGTTGAACTGGATGAATGTTTACCCTGAGAAAGTTAGGAAAGGAAATATGTCTATTACTACATAACTCAAATACATTCGTTGGTCAGTGGGTGTTAGCATAGCCCAAAATTGCAGTTCGTTTCTACAGAGAAACCTCAGTCCCTTGTGTTCCATTTAATTAATGCTGATCCATTTCTATAGAAGAACGGGCAGGATTTTTCTTCTTTAAAGGCTTTACTTTTAAATTTCATTCTATGGGCAAAAGGAAGAAAATAATAAAATCCATGAAATTGTCAATAATTATTCAAATATATGAAAATATAAACATTCCTCCAGCTATGCTCTTGCAGTCCCATGATGGAGTTTTACCCTTGAGTGGATTAACTAAAACCATTGAGTTAGATTCCTACTGAAGTTTTTCATACATTTCTGTCTTCTTTCCAATACAGTTGTCCCATCCCTCTGAACACAGTTAAACCCATCATGCTGTTATCAGTGACAAAGATGCTCTTGACCTTCTAACCAGATCAGGCAACTATTTCCAGATACACTGAATGTTGTCCTTCGACTTGAGTCCGTATATTTACAGGACTTACTGCAATGGACACTTTAAATACAACTATGAATCAATTTGTTTTACCTGTATCCATCTGCATTTAATCTGTCCCACTGTCTTCAGCAATCATGTATATCTCCTTCTGTCAGGTGACACTGAATTTCTCTCTTCGAGTTTAAAGGGTTTTTTCACATTCTGGTTCTATAAGAAGAACTCTTTGTTTTTTATCCTCACTAGAAAATAATATGCACACTCTGAAGTCAATGGACCCTCCAAAACTGTTTCTTATTACACAAAATTGAAAATAATTTTTTATTACAATTGATTTAAATTGGAACACTATTCATGGTTATGCAAGTTAGGGAAATGAAAATATAGGTTGAGTTAACAAATAGCTAATATGGCCCTTTTAAAAAGTGTTACGACTTGAAGTATCCACAGGTTCTTATATAAAACAGCTGTTGAGAAAACTAACCATAAAACTATCAGTGTTTACAAGACTTTTATTATACAAACCTAATGGTTCCCATGGTTTTAATGCACTGCAAAATAGTCTTTCCTCTTCCTTATGAACACAAAGCACATCTCCCTAAAGGGACTTTTCTTCCTACAAGCTATCAATGCAATCAAAACTAGTGATGCATTTTATTACATTACTGCCTCTTGAAGAAACATGTTTTTATTGTAATATTTCATAAAGATTTCCTGCAGGCAATGTAAAAAATAACTGTCTAATAAAATTTAGTAGTGTGTTCTTGCAAACCCGATTAAAAACTGTATAGTAGGCTAGCAAATATATATATATACATATTAAACTTACCACTAAAAATTAATATCTTAGGCCTCTACCACTGAGCTTCTACCATCCTATTTTTACCATGTGCATCTCTCACCTTCTCACCAGAAAAATATGTGCATGAATTTCTTTATGAAAGTCATAAAAAGGGCTTCAAAGTCTAAAATAAGCTTGGCAAGTCTGCTGTAATGCATATATAAAATACATGGGCCTATATCTATACACATAAACACTGTATCAATTTAAAAATGCATTAATATATAATTAGCAACATTAGAAAATTTAGTGATGAAAATCACTATGAAAAGAGATAAAACTTTCTAAAACATAGAAGTTTATTTTTAAGAAAAAAAACCCAATGGGAATATTAACACAGGTTTATTTTAGCCATCTAAGATTTATATCCCTTTGTGGTATCGAATCTCAATAGAAATAAAAGATTACTCTAGAATAAAATTAAGAACAGGAAACCAATTTAGTGCATCTGATGTTATGTATACATTGGCAAATAACACTATTTGGTCCTACAAGTACAAGTAGATTGGTGCAGCAAAACAATTGGTGCTGAGAACCTGGTATTCACAGTATGCACATTTACATGGGTTTTATTTCACAGTATCTGTAGCCTGGCCTTGGGTTTGATTTTAGCAGTTGGAGGGTATTAAGCACAATTCTGTAGTTCATCTTCCAATTTAGTTTAATCCAGTCTGCATGTTCTCGGGGTGATTCACAAAGTGCTACAAGGAGGAAAAATCAGAACATTCATTTCAAAAGCAACCTCTTAATTATTATGAAAATATTGATGTAGATGCATTCTGAATTTCTTAAAAGTTGAATTTTGGTTCAATGGCTAAAGGAGTAGTTTAATAACATAACATGTAGAGTGGTCCATTGGGTTTCCATGGCAAACTTCTGGTAGCAGTGGGACTGCAGAGGCAGCTTCTGTGAGAAGCTGCCAGAAGCTTCCCTCTTGTCTGACAGAGCCAATGCCAGCCGGCTCCAAGGCAGATATCTGCCACAGGCCAAGGCTGAGCCCGTCAGTGACAGTGGTAGCACCTCTGGGATAACAGATTTGAGAAGAGGAAAGGAAAGGAATCAACCTTCTGCGGGAGGAGTAAGAATTTGTGAGAGAAACAGCCATGTAGACACCAAGGTCAGTGTAGGAAGGGGGGCAGGAGGTGCTCCAGACACCAGAGGAGAGATCCCCTAAAGCCACTGGAGGACCCTGTGCCAGAGCAGGCGGATGACCAACGGAGGCTGTGACCTCTAGGGAGGCCTGTGCTGGAGGAGGCTCCTGGCATGTCCTGTGGCCCAATGGAGAGAGGAGCCCACACTGAAGCAGGTTTGCTGGCACCATCTGTGATCCTACAGGGGACCCAGTCTGTTCTTGAAGGACTGCACCCCATGGAAGGACCCATGCTGGAGCAGTTCATGAATAACTGCTGCCTGTGGGGAGGACTCATGTTGGACGGGGTTGTGGAGGACTATCTCCTGTGGGAGTGACCCCACACTGCAGAGGAGAAGAGTATGTGTCACGGTCGCCCCTTAAGCCCCGGATAGCGTTTGGCACCGCGACAGAATGCCCAGTCCACCGGAGATCCGGCGACCCGTCAGCCTTCTCGGACTTTGNGGGGAGGAACAAGGATGGGTCCAATGGGGGCAAGGGAGGTAGGAGGGGACTGGGGTACATAAACCAATGAAAGACATTAAGGGGAGGGAACAAAGAACATGAACCAACCAAGAACTGAACAGAACAGAAGGTTCTACGGGAGAGGGAGGGGGCATGGGCCAAATCCCTCCCGGGGACGTGGCTAAACAGTAGTCTCAGCCTCCGGGTCTGCCTTGGCCTCCACCCCAGAGCTGGAGCTCCCCTGGGAGGAGGAGGAGTCCAGGCCAATTTGGGGAATTTGCCCCTCATCAAGTATGAGTAGGGATTCATTAGACTTGATTGATAATAAATTAATTTTTTTTTTCCCCCAAGCTGAGTATGTTTTGCCCTTGACAGTAACTGGTGAGTGATCTCCTTCTTCCTACCCTTATATCAATCCACAAGCCTTTTGTTATATTCTTCCTTCCCTGCCCAGTTGAGGAGTTGAGTAATGGAGTGGCCTTGGGAGGCACATGGCATGCAGCCGGCATCAACCCACCACAGAAGAGTAACTGACCTACACAAAATGCAATTGTTTTAGTTTTGTGAGTGTTTTAGTGTTTGGGTTTTTTCATTTTGTGTTTTAAAGAAATGGATTTTGTCGTAACTTGAAGGAACTTTTTTCAAGGGAAGAGCATTTATCCAGCCATAATAGCCTGGAATTTATTCTTAAACACAAACTGGTTCCAACTGGCTGTAGACGCTAAGTTTCCCAGCTGTCCTCCTAAGGATAATTGGGCAATTAGCCTTTGTCTCTCACACTAATTACCAGCTCATCCTACCTGGCTGATTCTCAAAGAAACCCAGACAGCTACAAGCAGAGAAAACAGGAAAATACAGCCTTTCATGAACATCAGATACTCACATATCATTTAACAAGCTACCCTCTCCCAACCCATTTGTAGTGAAGGCACAGGCCAGAGCACTTGACCAGAGGGGTTTTCTGGGCAGTCAACAGTGACTACCCAATTAGATGTGACTTTCTGCCATATGAAAATACTAGTAGCTCCTGATCCTGCTCCAAGTCTGGGCAGGAGAAGGGTCAGGTGGCAATGCTTGTGAGCGTGTGTTTAGCGGCAGTGATTTAAGTGTATTAGGATACGGATCTGACAACAGAAAATAAAATAGAGGGGTGGAAAAAGCAGAGTACATTATATTTCTCCATGGATATATATGTGCATCATTCCTAGTGAAGCTACGAAAAGCTGCTATTATGGCTGAGGGGATGAAAAAAAAAGGAAAAGGAAGACCCTTTTTTCTCCTTGACTTCCTGTACTTCACCCACTGAAGACACAATTTGGGTATCCTTATAAGCAGGTGAGAACAACAGGAAAAAAAAAAAAAATCTGTCAGAAGAGCAGGTTCTTCCTAAAGATTTCTGACTTTTCCCCTTTTAATTCTTCATTCTCAGAAAATGTTGTCTCTATACAAGTATTTTACTTAGTATCACTTGCTTTTAAAATACTGTGCCTGTAGCTCAACAGCATAGATCCTCTCTGGAATATCAGAATAAAACTTAGTTAATATTACAGAGATGTGCATGGGGACATTGTTCACAGCAGGTACCAAGAAATATTAGTAAATAGGTTGGCTAACCTTTGTTTGTTGTTTAGAAAAATGGAGTTCCTTCATGCCTTTCTTCCCATGTTAAGTATATAGAGCTTTTATTGTAGGTCTGCTTGCATTCCACAAACACCATGAAAAGTCAATTCAGCTTAAATTTTTGTAATCTTACAGAACCAAGGGACTTTTTATTTGTGCTTTTTTTTTAAGGTTGCACTTTAGATCTTCAAAATGCTCCACTACACAACAGTGGTTCAATAGCATCATAAACCCCTGCAGGGTAAGGTTTGTTGCATGCTTCAACAAGTAGGACAGAGGAGAGGAACTCGCATGGAGAGTACTGCAGAATTCATCAAGTGGCTACAGACAGAGTTCAGCAACCCTTGTGCTCCTTGAGGAATGCACTGCAGAAGCTGATGAGCTTTTCTATAAATTTTATAGACTGCTGAGGTGAGAGTGGAGAGAAGGGGTCAGCTTTTCTAATGTTCTTCATGCTGTTTTGCCACTGAGATTGCATTCAATTACTTGGTTTGCTCATTGTAAGCCAGTGGGCTGAAACATGGGTGAGGTCACAGTTTGTAATAGTATATGGATCAATGCTTGCCATTTAGAAACTAGGCAAATTGGGTTAAAAGACACTACAAAGTATGTGTCTGAGGAAAACAGATGGGATATTTGCTCTTTTTTCCTCTAATATTAGTAGAGTGGATGGGTTTTTTTGGTCGGTTTTTGGTTTTTTTGGAAGCAATGCAATAGAAATGGAGCTGAATAATATACATAATGCTTCTGTTCAGCATAAATACAATTAATGTACCTATGATGTTGGATAATGGAGCTGCATAACTTAAATAACAGAACTTCTGTCAGTTGACATAACAGTCTACATGCAAACTTCTTTGGGCTTTGTTTTGCTAGTTAAGTTTAGCCTTTACTTGTTCAGAGAGATGTTCAGATCTGAGTTGCCATTTTATACCCAAATAGAATTGCCATGTCTGTCAGTCCATTGGAATTAGTATATGTGGAGCTGATAGGTCTCTAGAAACAGAATGAGGTTTCATGTCAGTAGGCATATTTTTAAGTGTGGATCCTCCGTATCCAAGAGCTTGGATGCTGTCACTGAGTTTGCAACATTCCATAGCTGTTGGAATCAGTGTTGGAGTTGAGTTCTCCAGACTGTGCTTGCAGTTTTATTATTATTGGTATGAATTCCAAAGCAATGGATTATCTTGTGCATGAGACACACAGATAAAAACAAAATTAAGCGAACACTGTACACATTTCTTTGTCTAAGTTTTAATATAGTTTCTGGATATTCTGATAAGAAATGAAATTATGTTTTCTACAATAATTGGGTTGTTTATCAATCCTTTGGCTTACTTTCTCAACTTTTAAGACTTTCTGGCTTAACTCACATCTCTAACTTTCTTTATCATTGTATCTACATTAACGTATATTTTCTTCTTTTCCCCTCCTCTGAACTGTATTGTCTTTTCTTTCCTTTTTCATCCCCAAAATGTACCACGTTGCCTTCCATGACTAATATTATTCTTTCCTGCTCTGAATTTCTTCTTTCTGTATATGGTAACTTCCATTATTTCCAACCCACTTAATGGAGACAAATAAGAGAAAAAGTATTCTGTAGGGCTACCCTAAACAGAACAAAATTAATTTTGCAATACCAGGGTCTAGATCCCTATCAGAAATTCTGATTTTCTGTTTATGTGGCTACATTAAAGGAAAACAAAAAACCCAATCCTCTTATGTATTAATTTTATTATGAGAATAGGACAGAACAGGACAAGAATGGAATAGAATAGAATAGAATAGAATAGAATAGAATAGAATAGAATAGAATAGAATAGAATAGAATAGAATAGAATAGAATAGAATAGAATAGAATAGAATAGAATAGAATAGCCTGAGTTGTAAAGGGCCCAAGAGCATCCAACCCAATTCCTGGAAGTAAATAGATACCTTTTATCTTTTATATTCGATCTTATATGAATGTTACAAGCCATATTTGCTATACAATTCTCGATGCCTTAGCCTTCCTGTTTTCCATGTTGAAAAGGGCTTCAGAATTTTCATAGTAGCTGTGATTTTGTATATTTCCCTTTTTAATCCCATTTCCTGTTTTGGTGTATCTTCTTAAAAATCACATACAACATTAAAGGAAACGGTGTACTGTGCATTTATACCAGAGCAGTGTGACATTTTCTATTTCTCTTTTCCTTTTTTAATAACTTCTCATAATCTGCCATTTTGATGGCGATGCAACACTGAGCTGATGTTCTCAGAGATCTGACAACAGCATAATAACTGAGAACACATAGATCTACTTAGAATACATTTATTCAAGTGCACTTCTTAACAATGGTTTTTGTCTGCTCATTTTGCCACTCAGTATCATGAGATGATCTTCAGTCCACTTTAGACTTGAATATCCCAAATAATAAAAACTAAAATTCTTTGCAAGAGACATTTTCATTTTATTCACTAGTTCCAAGCAATTTGTCAGCATATTGAACTGAGCAGGCTCTTGTGCAGATTCCTCAAACCCCGACAGGAATGATATCTCTCACATTGTTGCATTCTTTTTGTTTCCCTTATGAGAAGGGAGCTACATCTGATGTTCAAAATCTGTGATAGGAAACCTTGCTTATTATTCACATAAACTTCTAATTTACTGCTGTAGATATAATTCAGAGACACTGTTAGTAATATGGACCTCCGGGGAAATGAGATAATTAGAACTGTACATAAGCAAATTTCAATATTGTGTGTTGTGAATATCATGCATACCATGTGATTATTGCATACCTCTGAGAAGATTCTCTGTTACAATAAGCAAATATGAAATGTTGTCTTGATATGTGGAAAACTGGCTGTTAATCTCTCCAAGCCCACACTGAAATTTCTGCTAGTTTAATTATTTTAATCACTTATTTGTAGTCAGGCTTACTAAAGTAAGATCAAAATCAACCATTTTGTTGCTTGGTGTCACTGTCTATATAATAGTTCATGTCTAAATGGTGCTCCCAAAATATGGTGACAGAGATGGACAACTTATTTATAATTTTTTATGCAATTGCATCTTGCTTCTGGAGCTTCTCAAAGAGCTTCTCCAATAGATGATTTTTTTAAAGTTTTATTTTGCTTTAATCAGTGGCAATACAGTGAAAATCCAGCACTGTCTCAGTCAAAGTAGCATTACACTCAAAATTAGCTGGTTTGCTTCTGGAACATTCAGTAAATGCAAAGATCTGTGTTTTTGATGCTGTCCAAGGTGAGGTGATCATATATGAATTCCCATTATAGTCTGTGAAAAATTTCAACACCCTTAGCGTATATCTGGAGTATTGTGTTCAGTTCTGGTCTCCTCAGTATAAGAAAGACAAGTTGCTACTGGAGAGGGTCCAGCGAAGGGTCACAAAGGTGATGAGGGGTCTCTTATGAGCGACTGTGGGGGCCGGGCCTGTTTAGTCTAGAGAAGAGAGGAGTGAGAGGGGATCTCATCAGTACATAGGAATGTCTCAAAGGTGGCTGTCAAGAGGATGGCGGTAGGCTCTTTTCGGAATTGCCCAGTGATAGGACAAGGAGCAGTGGCCATAAACTAAAACACAAGAAGTTTCACCTAAACATGAGGAAGGACTTCTTTATGTTGAGGGTGGCAGAGCAGGCTGCCCAGGGGGCTCATGGAGCCTCTCTCTCTGGAGACATTCAAAACCCACCTGGGACATATTCCTGTGTAATCTGCTGTAGGTGACCCTGCCTTGACAGGGGTTTGGACTGGGTAATCTCCAGAAGTCCCTTCCAACCCTTATGATTCTGTGATTCTCGGATTCTATATTCAAAAATATAGATTCAACATGCCTCACAGTTTTTAAGCAACGCACATCAGCTGCTCTGAAGTTTGTCTTCTTTTTACTTGTTTGAAACAAATCATTAAGTTCAGCCAATATTCATAACTGTCTGAACTTAAAAACACTTTTTAAGGTAATAAGTTGTTTAATTGCATAAATGATTCTAATGCCTATTTCAGAGTTGATATGCTCATTGGAGAAACATACTTCCTGAGCAATTTATGTATAAAAGCATTCATTCTAAATTACAAAATTGCACAGAATGACAGTTACTCAGTTTTCCTTCATTTCATCTGCCAAACTGGTGAAAATCAAGACCTGTGCCACTAGAACCAGTGAAACTAGATTAGATTGCTATGATATCCTGTTAAATGAAAAAAAGAGTGAAATCTTCCTTTTCATACTGCCTCAAATTTAAATTTAGATTGAAGTATTGCAATCCCATTAGTCATAATGGGGTGGCATAAGGGGTACTCATAGCAGAAATTTATCCATCATATCAATCAATGATCCATTAAGGATAAACACTTTTAAAATGCTGATAGCTTTGTGCAGTCTTCCCATTAGAAACACGGTAATGTGTGGCACTATTTACCTCCTTCAAAGTTCAATTTTTATCATTTTTTACACTTACAGCAGTACATGATATCCTTGCAAACATGAATCCCTTTACCGTACAGCTGTGCAGCACCAGCCTTCTCTGGTGAGCATGGTTTTGGTAGCGTGCCAAACTACAATATTCTGTGACCATTCTAGATGGGAGCAAAAGTGTGCAGATCATGAATTTCCCTTTTTCAAAACAATTGAGAAAGATGAATGGAAGCTATCTGAAAACCTGAAACAGAGATCTCTAAAAATAATGCATCAAACTTTGCTTTGTGCTGTTTCCTTTTCTCTGACTTGTTTTTATCATCCTTTTGTTAGTTCAGAACAAAATGTGGTGTTTCCTTCAGGGTACTCTGATTACAGGAAAAATCAAGCGTGAAAAAGACTGTTACAATCTGATAAAATTCTTGTTAAACTGAGGGGTCACTTAAATCATAACCCATTGTCTCTTGGCACTTGAACTTTCTCATCCTGAAATGGCATCTTGGCAGCAATGCGTATTATTAAGATGATCAAGACTGATACTAAAAACAATAGCCTTTAATTTCTGATGTTGACATTTTCGACTATTAGTAAGAACATAACGGAAAAATTACCTGAAATGCTGGTAGGACTATGGACAGATATTTCAAATGGGGAGGAAAATAAGTAATATAAAAATGAAGTGGAAAGAAAAATTACATGCTGAACAAGAGAAGGCATTTACGGGCCAAGAAACACATCTTGTATAATGGAAAATGCAAAGGTAATAGTCTTTCTAATCTGAAGAGCTACGAGAGCTGAAAGGATTGGAACTCCCCAGACTACTCAATATCTGAGAAAAATGTCATAAAAATGCAGTTTTGAAATGTTACAGAAATAAAAATTACTAAATGCTATATTTTCTCAGAATTTTATCACAGAAAATGTTACGTATAATGGGCCATTTACTGTGTTTATTATTTACTATGGTCCTAATTTCAAGATTCATTTGTGGAATATTCTCAGTTCAGGTGAGAAATATGGTTATAAATTGTTCTTTAGACAACAAGAACCAACTTCAGAGATCTTCCTCCTAATTAAAATATTTGGAATTTTGTAGGCCACATCATTAGTCCACATTTAAAATTTCGGTTACTTTTATTTGGAATACTGTGTTCTATGAGAGCAATAGCCTGGCCTTACCATGCTGTTAGTGACTAAGGATTTGTCATATAGACAATATTGTATAGACTTTGGTTTAAATTGAATACTGCTCTTATCAAGTTTACATGATCAGACTATGATTATTTATGCTCAGTTTCTACATTTCAGGTTAACATATTGTAAATATTGTATATGTTGTTCAGGAAAGGGATCAGAGAGCAGTACAAAAAATATTGTCCATATTCAGTAAAACAACAAACTCTTCATGACCTTTCCCCCTCATGTTCTTTCACTTTCTTTGGGCTTTGGAATGTGGAAGAGAAATTATTTATGTTAGGTATGTTTTTCCTAAATCTGACTGGCTTAGCTATCTAAAATATGAGGTTTGCAAAGGTTTTACAGAGGCTTAGCAATTTACAGTTATAGTACTTATTTTACACGTGATAGATAACATATAAGGAATGAATATTCATCTTTAGCTATTGATTAATTAAGATTATTGAGGTACAAGTATCTTGAAGCCTCCATTGCATTTGTTGTTTATATTCAAAGATATCCAAGGTTATAAAGATTGCTTAGATGGGTCATTTTGCAGCATTCAGCTTTCCTTCAGTTCCACAGCTGTGACATTTTGTCTGAGGGACAGCCACATGAGAAAACTGTCTAGATGTATGTGATAGAGTATCAGATCATATCACCCTGTTTTATTATTCTTGGGGAAAACACTTTTGTTTATCATAAAAGTAGCTGTTCTATTCACACCTCCTATTCATCTTTGACAGATGCTTCTGTCAATCCAGAATTTACCTCTTTCACTGATTGACTACACAGATTTTGAAAAACCTGTGAAAAAAAGTAAACAAAATTAACACTTTTCTTAGTATAGTATTTTTCTGTGTGACCTGTTGAGTAAACATGTTAAATTTTTCTTTTCCCAAGTAAAAAAGAACAGAGGCTATCTTCCCCAATTGCCTCACATCCAAGAGCCAGAAGGATTGCTCTTAAATATTAAAAGTCATGGCAAGATAGCCTAAAGGAATAATGAGAAACAAAATAAAGTTTCATGAAGAATTCAATGTGAAGACTTTGGACAGTGTAGCATGGGAGGGAAGCAAGGTAGATGAGTCCCAGAAGGGGAGAAGGAGGGAAAAGTGTGTAGGTAAATAGAAGTGAGGAAACTGAAAATTAGCCAGAGGTAGGAGGGAGATTAGGAGAAGAAAAAATTCTAATTAAAAATTATGTTAAACAGATTTGAGTAATAATACTGCAGGAAGCAGTAGATAGGCTATAATTTGTTGTCATAATCAAGATCAGGTACTACTATGCAAGACATCTATTAGTAACAAAAAAGAATGTGTTCTCCAGCCCATGGGCAAGAACATTGACTGCTGTGCCCAATGTGATGTTTTGCTTTTCCTCATGATGTCTGTTTAACATTTCTAAATTCCTTCAGAAATTTCAAAAGACATACCAAGTGTCATGTCATTGACAATCTGCATGTTGGAAATGGAACTTAAAAAATTATGGGATTCAACATTTTAAGTAAAATGTTTTATTAGGTTATTCTACTTCTTTTCACTGTAGGTTAAAACAGTATACAGCCATGAATATAGATTAATATTGCATTAAAAATCAACATATACAAACTGACTTTTTGCAATACAAAATAATTATGTGTAGGTCAGGAAATTTCAACTACATTAAGTTTCTTATAATTTGTTTCTACATAATAAAAATATATCCATATTGAGGACCTAATCCTCCTTTAATATATGTGCCTCATTAGGTGTCACTGTTAATGAGGAGTTGGAGATTGGTAAAATCAAAAAAAAAAAAAAAAAACCAAGAGAGGNNNNAAAAAAAACAAGAGAGGAATTAGAACTTTAATATCCATTTTCAGACAAATATTCAGAAAAATACTTATGGAAATACATAAATAAGTACATGGATATGACTACTAATTTTGAATTTACACAAATTAGAAATTATTCCAAAAATTATAAATTGTAAATGCCTTGATCATAACATTTTATCCATATCAGAGTTATAATGATAATTATAACAACTGATAATTTTTATTATTGCATTGTCCTTTTTAGGGCTTAAAATGAAGGAACAACTTTTCAATTGAAAACTGAGTGAATGTCCAGGCCCAGAGGGTGGTGATCAGTGGCACAGAGTCGAGTAGGAGCCAATAACTAGGGATGTACCCCTGCGCAGGGGTCAAGGACAGGGCAGAGTGAACCTGCAGCAAGTTTGATATGACACCAAACTGTGAAGAGTGACTGATGCACCAGAGGGTCATGCAGCCATCCCAAGGGACATTGACAGGCTGGAGAAAGGGAACAGAATAAAGCACATAAAGGGAGAAATGCAGAGTCCTGCACCTGGGGAGGAGCAGCTCCAGGCACCAGAACATGCTGGGGGCTGTCCAGCTGGAAAGGAGCTTGGCAAAAAAAGGCCCTGGGGATGCTGGTGGACACTGAGTTGAACTTTCACCAGCGATGTGCCCTTGTTCAAAGAGGGCTTATGGACCTTGGGCTGCAATAGACAAAGTACTGGCAGCAGGTGATCCTGTACATCTCCTCAGCCCTAGTGTGGCCACACCTGGAGCGCTGTGTCCAGTGCTGGAAGCCCCCGTACACAAGAAATGTGAACATACAGGAGAAATTCCAGCAAGAGGCCACAAAAATGATGACAGACCGAGCACCTCTCCTATGAGGAAAGGCTGAGAGATCTGGAGAAGGCTGGAGAAAAGAAGGCTCAGGGGGATCTCATCAATACCTGAAGGAGGGTGCAAAGAGGACAGAGATGGGCTCTTAGTGGTGTCAAGTGGCAGGAACAGAGACAAGGGGCACACACTGAAACACAGGAGGTTCCCTCTGAACATCAGGAAATGCTTCTTTTACTGTGAAGGTGACTGAGCATTGGCACAGGCTACACAGAGAAGTGGTAAAAACTCCCACCTTGGAGAGGTTCAAGAGCCCTCTGGACACAATCCAGGCAAACTGACTGTAGGTTGCTTGGACTCTAGGAAGGTTAGATTATGTGACTTCCAGGGCTGCCTTCCAAACTCAGCCACCATGAGATTGTGACTTTGGCTTCTTGTGAAGTGGAAGTATAGGTGATAAATTAATATCAAAGAAACTTAGGTAGGAAGAAACATTTCTATGCTGGATAATTTCTAATAATCCAGTGTAAAAACCTGTACATTTTTTGAGGATAGAAAGGAAGGCAGGAGACAGCATCTGATATTTTTATTATTGCATTGTTCTTTTTAGGTCTTAGAATGAAGGAACAAATTTTCAATAAAAATATAATACCTTGGCTTGCAGTTATAC
This sequence comes from Pachycephala philippinensis, assembly GCA_013397055.1. Classification (NCBI taxonomy): domain Eukaryota; kingdom Metazoa; phylum Chordata; class Aves; order Passeriformes; genus Pachycephala; species Pachycephala philippinensis. The sequence continues at coordinate 146,779 of VWZT01014451.1, forward strand.
TTTCCAAATGATTTTTTTTGCTCCACATTTAAAATAAGCCTGCTCATGTAAATCTCATTGGGAAGCATAATGGTTGAGGACTTCACTGCTAGGGTTTTCACTTGAAGCCATATGTCCCAGTTTTCTGATTTAAGCAGACTCGGACTGTACAGAAAATATTAAACAAACTATTATTTCCTTTCTTATCAAATTCACAAACCTCTGCTTTCACTTTAAAAAAAAATCACGTATCTTATTAATATTTTATATGTGTAGCATCTTACTGCATTCAAATTTGTTCAAGACTTTGAGCAAGTCTGCAAGGCATATTTCCCAGTATACATTTACATTTTACAAGCGGACACTAATAAAGGCAAATTATACACACATAATTCTCAAATCGTCTTATAATGCTTACTGTTTGGTGCATTAAAATGGTAAATATGGATAGAGTAAAGAAACATCTTCTCTATTTATTGAAATTATAAGTACTGAGAGGAAGTTATTGTGGTTGAAACAGAAGCATAGGATTTGAGAACTCTTTCATAAGCCTCATGCAGTTTTTCCCCCCAAAATGTTTTCTTTGTAGCACTGATTTAACATACAGAGTTGTGCAGTTTATTTTGTCTGTTATAATAAACCAAAATAGCCTGCTTTGTGTATCTGCAACACCTCAGTGTCCCAGCACCATATTTGGCATACATTATTTGTAATCTAGTAATTCTGTGAAACAGAGAATGGACAAGAAAATGCAGAAATCATGATTCTTGACAGATGCCTGTGGTGGAGATGGATGAGCATAACAAACTATTACTTGTATCACAGAATCACAGAGTGGTTGGGGTTGAAAGGGACTTTTGGAGATCATATAGTCCATCTCTCCCTCTCACCCTCAGAAGTCAATACACAGTGGCTCAACTATGATTATTAAGTAAATTTGCCACTGTAAGCTTTTATTTTCAGTCAGCTGTCGTATGACACATAAAGGTCAATGGATCTGATGGATCACCATGCAAAGTTGATAAAGAAATGGATGACCAAGAGGAATAAGCTAACTTTCATTAATAGGGATATATAAATCAATAAAATCACTGAAGATATAATAAGATATTTTACTCTCAGCCTACTTCCAAATTATTTTCTTGTCTTGAACAATACAATTAGGAAAAAACATTTTCTACACAAAATAGAAGAAAAATTATACCAGTTTCACTGGCATTTCAGAAAAGCCTCTTAAAAAGAATAAGAATATAGCACTTATAGCAGCACATATAATTAGAATTGCTGAGCAGAATGACTTCATATTAATTTGAAAAATAAATAGCTGTTTATTTCTATGCTACTTTTCCAGCTGCTTTAAACAATTTTGTGATAATGGATTATTAATTACATTGATCTTGCATGTCAGTTGACGAGGGAAATATTTGCATTTCTAAATAATTTGTGTACAAAAGTGGCTACACAAAACTCCCTTCTTTAAAACTAGAAATACCAGTTGCCTAATGCACATAATAAAAAAGAGAACTACAGATAGGCAGATCTTTAATAACATGTAGACTGCAGTTCACCTTTGGAAATATTATAAATAAAAACCTCTTCTCATATTCGAAAAAAGATTTTTTTATTATGTTAGCTTTAAGTATTTCTTTCACCCAAGGGACTGTTCCATTAACCTATTGTTTTGATTTTGGAGCAAACTGAACCACAAAAGAAAATGAGATTCTGTTTCATGTTCTCACGGGGCACTGATTGCTTCTTCAATAATACACCATTTGTATCCAAAGTCCTACCTAATAAAACAACAAAAAATATATTCAAAGATGTTGAGTCTTTCCATGTATTCTGTATTTCGTAGTTGAAAGAGACTTATTTATTATTAACAAAACTTTTTGGAGTGTCAGGGAGGAGAAAGAAAAGCTTGATAAAAGGCAGGATATATTAAGTGGCAAGTTTTGCCAAAAAATATAAGCCACTTATAGCTAGGATTTGAGAGATTTTAATGAGAAGTGTTAGGTGACTTTAATATAAATGTCACTATCACTTAGTTGCTAGAAGGAGAGCTGAAGCAATACTAAATTGTCAGAATTCATTTGAGTCTGAAAACTAATTTCAAGTAGAACTTGTCTGAATTTCTTTTGGGATCACTTTCCATGAACAGTTAATCTTATGTAGTCAAAGCATATGAATGTAGGACCTAGTTCTTCTCTCATTTACTGCAGTTTTCAGCCTTGTGATTTATCTAGCTCATTCAAAATCCTCCTAGGTTAATGCAGAAGCAGTAGAAAAGAGAATCAAATTCCAAACTGAAACCATGTGTACGGAAGTTAAGCATTTACTTATACAATTTGTGAACATTTTTTTTTTAGTATTATGTTAACTTGCATTATTGGGATATTTCCAAAAAATTCTCCTGATAAGGTGAATGGGAATTTCTTTTTGCCATTACTGCTTATTACTGTCTGCATTTTGCAGACAGTAGAAGAGTAGAAGTTTGAACAAAGGACTTAGCATGACTCTTTCTCATTTTCCCTGAGAATCTAATTTTTGTGTTCCCCAACTTTTTCATGTACAAATTTCATCGGATTGTTCATCACTGCTCATCTCTGTGGTCTCCCCCACTGCTTCTGCAGTAAGCAAAGCTTGACTTCTTACTACTCCACTGTCATTCCTTACATACAAATATCCCTTTTGGTGGGGGTGGTGAGTGGATAAGAAGATATGTTTTAGCTTATCAGGTCTATTTCACATTGCCTAACCTAAAACGTAATCCAGAAGAGGAAAAAATGGTCTGTACTTGAAAATCCTGTAGGCTGAAAGGAATCACAATGTCAGCTATGCAACTAAAAAAACCCACCAGGACTTCAGAAATCATATAATACCATCATCACTAAATCTGATGGCTCTTTAATTCCCTCTGAAATTTTATTTATGGGAGAGGAATTTTTCATCATTTCATGAGGATGGTGTCCACAGAAAATACTAGCACAGCCCTCCATGAACTTACACAACGCTATAGCTCCATAAACAGGTTTAGTGATAGAAGGCTATTATTTAGGGTAAGGGAGCCTGCTGAATGACACTCAGACTGAGGCTCCACAGTGATTTGGCACTCGAGAAAGCAATAATAGGTAGATAAGCCAAGAATGTCAAGGAAAGCAATATAAGCTGTGATGCAACTCCCACACAACAATAAATAAGTTATGGTATGATACTAACTTTAAGGAAAGAACAGCCATTTTTCCTAGTCCACAAGGCCTTCACAAGATATCTGAGAGGGAGAATAATGCTAATGATGAATTCAAAGCAGAGTCAGTGCATGAACTGTATGTGGACCACATAAGGCATGCCCACAATTAATTTTCATTTAAAAAGATGTGTAACAGAAAGCATTAAGTACGGTGTTTATGCAGAAAATCTGTTCAGCTTGTATCTGTCCTACAAGGAACATAGACAAGGTCCATAATGGTGAGGAAACTTGCCAGCAGTAGAGTTTTAGTTCTCACAGGTAAGCAGAACCTTGCAGGACTGATATTATGCTCCAAACCACTGCAAGGTGCACCAGTACTGACATGGTATCTGGTGTCTCCACCATGGTAAGAAGCTATATGGGTTTGCCTTGCCCTATGTCATGATCTACCATCTGATAAAAAACTTCACATGTCTTAGGAAAAAGTTCTCACCAGGAAGAAAGTAACCTTGTAATACTAATAGACTGCTTTCTGCTGAGGGTATTTATAGGGGAAAGCACAGTATAGACAAACACTTCAGAACTCACTGTGAAGCTGTAAGACAAGCAAAGAACTAAGTTTTATTCTGAGGCTGAGACACATGGAGATCTCAAGTGTGAAAATAAATAATTTCCAAAGTTGTTTCACAGTCTGAGAAAACAAAGGCTCCAAAAGCACGAAGCTCAAAATTTCAGCCTAAGCTTTGCAGGACTAAACAAAGGAATCTACAACCACTGATAGTAGTTTATCTTCAATATGGTTGGACAGTTACTGTCACAAGTTTAAATTTGTGTTAGGAGGTGTTTGGCAGAGGACATTTCATGTCCTTTATAGGATCCACCTCACAGCAGATGCACTGGCATGATACCCAAAACAGGGGTTTGAAACATGTCTAAAGACAAATATGCACATGCAAGATACAGTTGCTTCATCACTATACTCAGACTGAAATGTGATTAACACACAAAATGATCAAGCATTATCTTATCTTCCTTAACAAGGTTCCCATGCACTGGGAACACCACCACTGAATTTTCCTGAAGTTGTAGGTGTATCTTCTCATATTGAGCATATACAGATTGAAACAAACAAATGATTATTCAATATTAGTGCATCACCAAATGTCAGACCCACAGTTAGCAAGCATTCTGGTGGCCAGACATATTGTCTCATCTCAACCTGAAAGTGTTAGGCAATCACAATGTGCCAGAGCAATCTCATGCCACAAACAGCTCATGTCATCAGCTTTCCTTTAAGAACATCAATGTATATAAAACTGAAACTTTCATCCATCTTCATAAATCTGATTACTTTTTGTCTTTTCAATGAAACCCAAGCTTCAATTGTTTTGAGGGAGTTGATCTTCTCAAAATGTGGTGCTCCATTGTACATATAAATAGCCATATCCTGTCATGTTCAAAAATTTTCTGTTTATTGCATCTGCATTTTACCATTGCTTTATCTCTGTCACTTCAAGGCATTACTCTCCAGATTGCTGCAGGTTCACAGAGATGAGAAAAAGACACTTAAAGAGTGGCAAGAACTAGTACAGGTGGGTTCTGGTTTGTTATGCTGCAGTTCTCATAAAAGGTGTCTGCCTGACTGATGTGCTTGCCAGGAATCATCTCCATATTTTGGTTCAGGAAAGCTTGTTAGAGGTAATAGAGCACATCCTTGGAAGCTTCACTCTTCAGAAAAAGAGGTTATTTGGAGCAGTGAAAGAAAAATGGTGACAGACATCCTAAGGCAAAGATATGTTCTGAGCTCTAAATATGGCTTTCCAATGCACATGCGTAGTCATGAGGAGCCTCTTCCTCTCCTGAGACAGTACACTGTAAATTATTCAGCAGGAATCCAATGGAACTGAATGGCTATTCAGCCAGTGCCTTCTGGCCCTGCATTTGCACTGACTGCTCCATTCCATTCAGTCACAAGTGGTCACGAGATGAAACCTTTCCTAGAACTGAGTTCTAAACACATTTGTGCATTGTTCTTACTTTTTAACTCTAAATCTGAATTCAGCTCTTCAAAAATAAGATGTATGTGTTAAAACAATCTAGAGTATATATGAGGCATATAAGAATTTTGTCTTTCCCTGCTCCAGAAAGAGTTTCACTTCATCAAACTGTCATGGTAAGAACTAACAACACATTTCATCAGGATTGCAAAAGAAATTTTTATATAAACACTAAAAATGTTACTTCTACTTCTATATCTGTCTCAGTTCTTTCACTTCTAATATTTGGAACTCAAGCCAAGACTGTCCAAGCAGTCTTCTCCAGCACTGAGGAGTGGACAGATTAGTATTGAAATCAATATTTTAAAAGTGGAGGGAAAAGGAAAGTTGCCTTTGGATAATCAAAAAACACAGTATCAGCAGCAGCTGCCCAAAACAGAAATGGCTTATTGCTTGCTAACTGTTATACTTCAGTGTGTAAAATAGTCCCTACACAAAACCATATTCAGTGGCAGAGGCGGAGTTCCAGGTCCAAATGTTTCTATATATGAACTAAATTCCATTAATTGCTGGAATGTAAATGGGGAAGATGACATGAATTACAGTCTAACAGGGGTATTGAATCCTTAAATGAACTGTACACTCACATTTTTAATGCAGAAAGCTGAAACCAGGCATAATAAAAATAATTAAAATGAGGTTTTGAATACCTTAATCTAGATGAGAAGTGCTTTAAAGAACAAGTGAAGCAGAAAAACAGACAGAATGTATATGGCATTTATTTGTAGATATCCTTTGCTGCTGATATTATCAGTTACCATTAGTAAAATGTGGAAAAGTAGAAGAAAAAAAAAGCTTTAAAACATTTTTATTACATTGAAATTCAGGAAAAAACACGGAACTACTGCCTTATAATGACCAGTGATAACTGCATTCTGTCACAGGCAAAGTCATTCCTTAGAGAAACAGGCGAGGGAAGAAATAAAAGGACCAAATGACAGCAGGGGTACTGCCAAACCATTAGGCTTTCTGGAATATAACTACAAGGTAGATACCTACAAGAGAGTACAAGGGAAATGTAAAATATCAGTATGATCTTCAGATCACAGAAATGAATAGTTAGGGCTTTCTTACTTCAGAAGCTCCAGTGTGAAGAGATCCTCTCTGGAATGCTACTGTCTGCAGCACTGAAATCACAGCCAGAAAGGAAACAGAATTGATTATATCATTCAAGACCAGAAAGATCATCTAATGAGCCAAGAATCATTGCTGAACAGTGCTAGGGCGGCTGGATTTCAGGTTTAGACTTAAACACCTGCCATCAAAAAGTTGTCCTTTTGGTCATTCAGACATCCTTTAGATTCACCCTACTACTTTTCTGTAGTCTAAGTCTGTATTTTCATTTCAAAGCAGTTCGGGTCTTTGCTGTCTCAGTGAAGAAGCTGTTGAAAAGCAGTGTTGTAGCAAAAGAACACACTATACAGTGCTTAGAAGAAGCCTGTGTGTATATATCTGTATACATGTTTGTGTATCTTAAATTTGCCCTCCCCAGAAGACAGTGTCACAGGCAAGATTCCCCTTCTAAATTCATACATTTCATCTTTCATTTTGTGTCTATGAATAGCTTAACCCTCAACTGCTCTTAGTTTCTGGTCTTAGAATAGCTGGTAGCTAAATTATGAGAAAATCAGGATGTCAATATGTGTGTTTCTTAGGAGCATTCAAGCCAGACACATGATTTCTAATTTAAGGCCATCATGCTCCTAAAATAGAAACCTCCTCAAGCTGTGCCAGATCTGAATAAGTAAATTGTTCAATTCGCTTATTTCTAGGCTGACCTGAGTGACTCAGATATTTTAAGAATGTCAAGGAAGAAACAAAAGCTAAGAATATTCTAAAATCCTCTATGATACTACAGCACTGTATTTCAGGTTTCTATAATTTCAAATCAGAGCTTTATTGAATATGCATTAAACTTACGATAATTTATTCTGTTTATAAACAAGTATCTATCTAAACATAATCATATGACCAGCAGAGAAGCTGGCCTCACTATGAGGTGAGCTTTGAAATGAGAACAGGAGTCAGGAAAGTCAGGATATCTGCTCTGACACGGATAATGTGGGAGAAAAAGTTGGGGACTGAAGAGAAATTAAGTCAGGGAAACAGACGGGATTAGGAGCTAAAAGCACTAGTCTGAAGCACTAATCAGATGGGAAAGAAGTGGGGTAGATGCTGCTCCTAGAAGTATCTAGAGTGAGACTGGTGCCCTCCATATACTATAGAACCAAAATAGAAAAGATTTTTTTAAAATATATTTTACTGGAACTTGTGTATTATTTTAGAAGCAGCAGTGTTAAAAGAGTATAGCAAAAAACCAAGAGAGGCTATTTTTAAATAAAGGTGTAATCTCTCCTGCTCAACCAACTGGAAAAAAAGCAGATAAAAGATTTGACACATGGGGTTTTGTAAAAGGTCTGCAAGTCCAAAAGATATCTGCTTTTCCTCTCTATATCAGCTGTCTTAATAAAAGATGCTACCTTTCCCTACAAACTTTATTTTTATCGTGCTCTTGCCTCAACATCCTTGAATATGTATGTTTGAGAATTTTCTTGTAAAAACGTCAGTTCTACACAACACGTCTTAAACAGCAGTATATCAATATGTCTGTTATAAGGAACATGCCCAAAGATTTTTTTTTAAAGTAGACATGACTGAGTTACAGGTCTTCAAAATATCTTCTTTTTTTTTTTTTTTCCCTGAGGTCTAATATTATTTGAGGTCTATAAGTTCATTCCTGATTTACTTAGGATACTTTTTTTAAATCAAGGAATATCAGAAATTTTCAGAGTGCATATCAAAGTACAACTCTTAAGCTCAATGTTTTATCACCAGTTGTGTATGTTATCCTTTGATATCCCAAACTAAAACAGGTTCTGAAGCAATGCAGGGCAGAGGGAAGGAAGGTTACATATTGATCGTAAAAAATTCAGTCAGCTTAATAACCAAGTTTCCAAGTTGATACTTACACGGACATTTGACAAAGTTTTAAAGCAGAGAATCATCTAGTTACCTTTAAGTATTAACATAGCTAATACTTACCTGTTTTTCTCAATCATAAGTTGAATTGTATGAACATTTTAAGCATTTTCTAGTTTTCAGGCTGTATGTGTCTCCAGCTAAGCTAGACATTTGTGTGCACATTGAAACATTTAGTTGAAAGATGCTGAAGTCTTCTGAACTGTAACTGCAAATTTAGTGTTTTGAGAAGGAGCTGAAACCTAGAAATGCCAGTGGAAACCTTTTGGTACTTCTCCTCTGGCAATTACTGCCATAAGCAAAGACAGATACATTTGTTTCTGCCTTCAGCTGCTGCTTGGAAATCTGTTTCTGTTTTTACTCACGTATTTATAGATCTTTAGCTAAGTCGTTACTCTGAGTTTCCATAGTGATAACTGAAATATGTATTAACACCAAACCTCAAGGCATATTTATGGTTGGCAATGCTTCATAAATTACTTTTTTCAAGAGCAGCTTCTCAAAACATATTTGCTCAGTTCAGTTCCTCACTTGATTTGTGATAGATACTTTTGATATAGCTGTATTTATCTAGGAGAGAGATATTTTTCTCTCTGCAAGATTCAGTGTGTTGATATTATTCTCTTTTTATCTATACTATCAAATGGTCTGAAGAGATGAAGCTTCTGAATTCAGAAAGTTATCTTTAAAATAAAATCACACTTTTAAATTTGCCTTACTTTCAATTAAACTTTCCTTAAATGAAGCACAACTAATGGACAGTATAAAACGTCACAGATAACTTATCTGTATTCATAATCATGCGTTTTTGAACAACGAATCTATTTCTCTGGTTGCCATCAGATTAGGAAAGAATCACCCGATTTTGCTAATTAGAAAAGCTGAGCTGCAGCTCATCAGGTATATCCAAAACATCACTTTCTGAAAAAAAATTCTGGGCCAGAATTTTCCCAAATATTCTGCTCATTTTTCCCAATGTATTTATCTAAACATAATATTAGTCTGCTCTGGGATGCCTTGATGCCATGGAAAAAAAAAGAGGAAACATCAAATCCAAAATATTTTTTTACTAGATTACTCAAAAAAAAAAGGAAGGGCTTGGGTTTTTTGTTTGTTGTGTTTTGGGCTTTTTATAGCAGATGTTTGAAAACCTAATACACTGACAGTCAAAGAGAATGTTTTCAGGAAATGTCTGAATGAATGACTAAACAAATTTCCTCTTCATTTCTGATAATTGCTCCTATGAAGACAGCTGAATTAGAGGTTATTGGATGAAAATCTTTCACCGTTTATTTCAAGCATACTCAGGGCTGGCTTCTGTTCTGTACTAAAGAGAACTGTCAAGCATACAAATACAAGGTGACAATTAAGGACCAAAACAGGCCTAGAAAGGGACTTGAGCCTGAATTAATGAAAGCACCTATGTGGTCCCTATTTTACTCTGCTTGCAAGTAGGAATGTGCTTTAATCTCTTATTTGCCTCCTGGGTCTGCTGGTCATTTAAAGAAGGAAGTGCTTACATTCGACAAATTACATTTTTATTCAGCTGTTTTGGAAGTCTGATGCAGGATAGAGTAGTCTCTCATCAACTGCAGGAGTCTGTTGTGTGCCATAATCCTGTCCTCCCTTCTTATCCTCTACAGTCATCGGCCGTATGCTCACATGGCAACAACTACGAGCACAAAACATCCTTCTCCAACCAGTATTGTGTCAGACCCATATCTCCAGGTTCCAACTGCTGGGCATCCTTTTTCATTCTCCTTACCTTAAATAGCATTTTGTATTAGCTTAGCTTTTCATGGCTCTTAGCAGTTCAAACAGTTGGGCTCTAAATTGTGTTTTTCTCTGTGTAACAGCAAAGACTCCCGCGCAAGGAGAGTGCCCTCTGCAGTTCATTCCCTGCATATCCTACTGTTCTGGTCTCCAGTCATCCCAGCTAGGGCTGAGGGAGGAAATGTGTGACTCCCTCTCTTGTTCAGTTCTATCATGCTAGCTCTCCCCCAAAGCGCAGAGGCTTTAGCTGCAGAGCTGATTTGAGCTCAGGCTGTTTCCTTTGATCCCTGGCTGTGTGATCCTGCAGATATGCCTCTGCCCAGACTGCATCGTGCTGATCCTCACCCCAGCCTGAGGTGAATAAGATAAAGCCAAGCCCACCACTCTTCAGTGTGTTTTCACAATTGAGACATAGCCAGAAGAAGCTGAGCTAGAGGTTGCTAGCAGCTTATTGTGTCTGCATGAGACAATGACTCCTATGTCCCTCTCCTAGGTCAGCAGCAGGCAGGAATATGGGATAGCTGCAATTCTCTAGAGATTGCAGGAGCTGCCCCTGGCCCTGCTGAGCCGGTCATGTTCTGTGCCTGGTGTGTGCACTGAGAGTCATCGACCTGCCTTAAGGACACAAAGACATGTACAGTGCACCCTCAGAGTCACCTTTGAAATTTATGCCGAAGAAAAAGTTAAATGTGTGTTGTCTAGCAAATATTAGCACTACCTCAGTGCTCTTCAACCATAATTATTTGGGGTTTCGCAAAATAGGGTATAAATGAGATTACTGAGTGAAGCATGTTGCATAAGTTTGCATTTAATCATGATTTACTTCAGTCCGACCCACTCTCTGTGTCACTGCAGAGATTAATTTTTAATACTGAAAATATGGACTTAAATGTACTCACACACAAGCAATTGCTAAGGGGCAATGCGATCCTGTACACTGGCAATTCTCTGGAAACTGCCTGTTTGTAAACTTCTGCTTTCAATGAAAAAATGAGTTAGCTTGTTATTTTCTCATTTAGGGGTAAGGTACTTCGACTTATTTTCTGATTGCCATAAGAATGCACATTTCTTGCTACCAGCCTGCAGTAACGTGTCTAGAAACTTCCTGTGTCTTCAGTCTTCAGAAATATTTTGATCTCCAAAACACCTGTTCCACTATTATCTGATAATATGGGGACCTCTTTCTTGAAAGAAAATATGGATTATCTCCCTTTTTTACCCTTCCTAAAAATAAAGCTCTCCAGAGCTTTCTCTTTCACTGTGCTCACTCAGAAGCAGAGGGCATAAGATGTACTGGCATCCTGAAAATAGGAGTTCTCTTTATGGCTTGATGCAGACAGGGTATTTTAATAGCATACTATAAAATGCTGCACACAAAATCAAGGGTGTACTCGATGTGTCTGTGATGGAGTTAACTTTCTTCACACAGTGCTGCCTTTTGGATTTGCAGCTAAAACAGTGTTAATAACACATCAGTGTCAGCTTTTGCCCAGTAGTCCTTTGCACAGTGTCAAGCCTTTCTCTGGTACTCATTCTGCCCCACCAGGGAGTAGGCTGGAGGTGGTCACAGGAAAGAGAGGGACACAGCCAGGCCAGATCACCCACACTGATCAAAGGAATATTCAACACTATATAGCATCATGTGCAGCCATAAAATATAGTGGTCTAATCTCTCCTATGTAGCCATTGCCTGAAAATTTGTTGATCTGCTTGTACAAGGTGGTGAGTAACAGTTCGGTGTCACCTGTTTTGGGTTTTGTCTACTTGTTTGCTGGTGGGTTGGTTTTGGATTTTTTTCTCTTTCCTTCACTTAGGGTTTGACTGAAACCACAAGTTTCCCTGCTTTTGCTTTTCTGAGTTTCTACCCTAACCCTTTGGGAAGGATGATAAAAAGTGTTTGAGTGGGGGTCTCATTGCTGTCTGGCGTCAGCCAATCACAAAGGGACAACTTCTGCTGTCTTTTAAACTAACAGAAACGCTGTCACTTCTTTTCCTATAGATGGTGCTAGGAAGGCAAAGCCAGAATATGGGAAGCTCATCACCATCTCCCTTTTGTGCTAAAAGTGGACAGATCACAAAATCAAGTAAGAACAATCATTTTTTCTCCCTACAATATTTTTGCCTCATTTAAATTCTTTTTTTCCAAAAGTTTCATGTCTCCAGACACAGGAACAAACCTGACTGGAAATCTGAATATTCACCAATGCCTTGCACCAAAAATTTTGCACTCATGTTTAAAAAGGAGAAATTGCCACAAGATATCCTTTTCATTTTTAGTCCTTGTTTCACATAGTCTTCCTTCCTAGTCAGCAGATTGATTACTCTCGGGCTACCTAGCCCAAATCAGAGCATGAAAATAGAAGATCCCCAGCATTTCTAAAGCATGTCTCTGTAAATTACACAAAAGATAAGATTTCTCTTGAGTAAGTTTTTTTCAAACAAAGGAAGTTTGGCAAAAATGCTTTATTGTGTATATGTTTTGCTGAACTAAAAAAGAGACCACTGATGCAAATTAAAGGGAGAAGATGTTGGAGGGGTATATGGAATGGAATAGAATCCTCAACCTCCTTCTCTCCAAACTAGACAAAGAGTGTCCCCAGCTGCCTCTTATAGGACATTTCTTACAGCCCGTTCACCAGCTTTGTTGCCTTCCTCTGGGTGTACTCAATCACCTTCAACTGCTTCTTAAATTGGGAGGCCCAGAACTGCATGCAGGTGAGGCAGCATCAACACTCAATACAACAGGATAATCACCCCTTTTGAGCAGCTGGTGGTGCTGTACTCTCCAGGATGGGGCTTGCCAGGGCACCCTGCTGACTCCTGCTGAGCCTTCTGTGACCAGCAACCCCAGATCCCTTTCTGCAGGGTTGCTGTCCAGTCATTTTTGTCCTCATTTATACTTGAGTCTGGATTTACTCTGTCCTAGGTGCAGAATCCCTCTCTTTTTAAATTTAATCCCACTAATCATTGCTCAATTCTATCTAGATCCCTCTGCAAAACCTCTTGTCCCGCAGAGGAGTCAACAAACAGCAGCTCCCAGTGTGATATCATGAGTAAACTTGCTCATGGTGCATTCACCTGCTGCATGCAGAGCACTGATAAATGCACTGAGCAGAGCTAGCTCTAGAACTGAACCCTGAGGAACACCAGTGATGACCAGACACCAGCCAGCTTTGGCCCCATTCACTACAACCCCTTCAGCCCTGACCTTGAGCCAGTCTTCACCCCGTGCACAGTGTTCATCTCAGAGCTGGACAACTTGTCCAGAAGGGTGCTGAGAGGGACAGCATCAAAAGCCTTACTAAAATCCAGAAAACTGTATCTACTGCCTTAATTTCATCCACGAGGCTACTGACCATGACATGGAAGTATATCAAATTAGTTAATCAGAACTTTCCTTCTGTAACCCAAGGGTGAGTATGCCTAATGATTGCACTATTCTTTAAATATTTCTCAATAATACCCAGTATGATCTTCATAATTTTTCCAGGAACTGAGGTTAGACCAACAGGTCTGCATTTCTGCATTCCCTGTAGTGTGTGTGTGTGTGAGAGACAACGTGGGGGGTTACCCTTGAACAATAAGGAATTTTCACAATGTATGTGTATGCGAGTATAATTTATTAAAGTAGCAGCTTGCTTATTTAAATCCAAAGGAAGTAGCAATTCCCAAATATAGGCCAGAACAAAATGCTGCAGAGATGTAAACAGTCATTCCTTTGTGCCTGCCTCACCCCTGGATAAAATGTTCTATTACTATCTTTTAATACTATTCAGGGAATCAGGAATAACCATTATCTATTATTAAAATAACATTCACCAAGCCATAACCAGAGGCGTAATCTATATTATTTTTTGACAAACAAGTTGAAAATATATGTCCAATTGATGACAGAAGTCCCAGCAGCAATTTCTTCTCATGATATTTCAATACAGTAACCTGGGATGATGGAGAGTTTTATAATTAATGTCAGTTATGCTGGACATACTCTGATAAGAAATGATGGGCTTGCCATTTACAAACATCAAATTTTACAAGCTGGAAATGAAATGCAGTCAAAACAGGCCAGCAGACCAAAAAGTGATATAAGCTGTAATTTCGTGATAGTTTATCTTCTGCTGGCAAAGCAAAAACTGTTCCCAGAGGAGCTGAATAATGCTGTGGAATTGGTTAGGAAAAGGCAAAAACACTGCAGCAATTGTCAGTGGGTTTAGAGTTATGCATTCCTTGTTTGGAAAACAAAAACAAAACAAAAAAAACCAAACCAAAAAAAAAAAAAAAGTTTTAGCTTTCATCTTTCTGCTGTAGCTGGAGAATATATACACCGAATTTCCCCAACAGAAAATTTCACAGAATTTCTGAAGAAAAATTATGTAAAAGGAATCAACAGAGGATGCTGTAACAATCCCTTGACAATGAACAGAAGAAAAGTCATGACAAAGGCATTTAGGTATTTTCAGCATTAGGTTTTATAGGGTTTTTTGTATTTACTATAAAGTAACATGGTTTCCTGTTCCACATTGTTCAGTGTAACTAATGAAAAGACAGTTTCTTCTGTCCAGAGGGAAAAAAAAAAAAAAAAAGGAAAAATGATATCTCACATCTCTAAAGTGTTTCATGAAAATAAAACATAAAATAAAAATTCAGGAATGTTATTAAGAATTATGACATCACCAAGAAAAATGGGGGTGATGAGTATAAATCTGTACCTTGATGTTTGCAACCTAAATGTTACGAAATGCAGTATTTTCGTTTCAACTGAAGTGCAACATTAAAAATGTCTTTCTCCAAGGTCAATACATTTTGAATCTGTCATCAGAGTTGTTATGAAGATGAATGTTTTCACCTTACAAGAAAATTCACAGAGATAGAAATAACATTGCAAAAAAAGGTGAGCAAAAAGGGCCAGATCTTCTCACTAAGTGCTCTTTTCAGCACTACTGCTCTGCTGCCTTTGAGTGCTGCTTGTAATTTGAAATTCAGAGGCTTCTAGAAAGGTGTTAAAGCCATCCTGGTTGCTTTGAAATTAGTTATTTAGTTCCTGGTCCCTGCAGAAATGTAGCACGATCTCTGAACACAGGTTTTGCCATACTCCTTCATTTTTCCTCCCCTTTTAAAGAAATTCAGTGTTGATGAAAACAGTACAAAATGGAATAGTTAAGCTGGCATGCAAAAGTAGAATCAAAAGTAAGTTTTCTAAATATACTTATACTTGCAGTTTGGGAATCCTCATTTTATTCCTAACAACCTGATATAATGAATTTCTTCATATCTATGTTTTGAAATAAAAGGATCACACATCTTGAATTCTCTTGCTCAAACAGACCGTATGTTTTAGGCACATTACATATCGTGGGCAAATGATCTACTTTTCTACTATGTAAAGCATAGTACTACAAACCCACATTTTTAAAGGAAATTATCAGTAAATCATAAAAGTAAATACATAAAATAAAATAAACCAAAAGAAAATATAATAAAAGAAAATAAATTCTGCCATGCAAAAAGAGCTATTTTTCCTAAGAGCATAAGATCATTAAGATATTCTGCAGGCAATAGGGTTAGAGCTGGGAATTATCAAGGCTTTTTTTAAAATCTGAAGCAATTGGCAGTGAAAGAGAGGATATCAGGAAACACCTAGAAAATTATGTGTCATATCCTGGTAATCTACTGAGCCATATCCCAGCATAATGTGGTGAGTTGGTCTTGGTTGAATGTCAGGTGCCCACCCAAGCTCCTCTGTCATTCTCCTCCACAGCTGGACAGGGGAGAAAAAATATAATGAAAACCTCGTGGGTTGAGATAAGGGTATGGAGAAATTACTCATCAGTTACAGTCGTGGGCAAAACAGACTCCACTTGGGGGCATCTCATTTATTAACAATTAAATCAGATAAGGGAAATGAGAAATAAAACCAAATCTCAATGACTACTTCCTCCCAAACCCACCCTTCTTCCTGGGTGCAACTTTACTCCTGATTTTCTCTACTTTCTCCCCTCCAGCAGCTCTGGGGTATGGGGAATGGGGGCTGTATTCA
>VWZT01014452.1:0-24056 GCA_013397055.1 Pachycephala philippinensis
TGCGGCTCCTCTGGAGCTCCGTCTGGGCTGTGGCACTGCTGTGCACGTTGGCACAAAGGCTTCTTTTTCAAAAACTGCGGTTTGGTCTTTAGATGTACAGTGTAATTTCAGCAGATTTAAATTCTCGACGGACTCAGCAGCCAGTTTGTGCTGTTAGAGTACTAAATCTGAGCTACTGCTTTTAGGATACTTCAGGCAATGAGCACCCTCTCTGGAGCTCCAGACCCAGAGACAGGTCTTGTCCAGCAAGGGACATTTCCGTTTTGTTTCCCCAGGATTCTTTTTCTTCAGGAAGTATCTTGCTCATGAAAGACATAATTTTTCTTTAAGGTTTCTCCCCAGAGCCCTCCACCCAAGTTACTTCTCCATTTTGACACTGTCCCTCCTCCAGCTGTGAGAGGTGGAACGTATTTCCACTGTTCCAGGATTGATATCTGACTGCCAATCTCTTGCCATCCCATGTGTCAACCTATTGCTGTATCGTCCTGCCTCACCCTCTGCTTTTATCAGCTGACTCTCTCTAGCTCCTTCTTTGACTACACAAAGCCATGCCCTTGTTTCTCCAGCCCTCTATCAGCCTCTTAGGTATGAGTTTTCGTAGCTTGTCAATATGTCAGCTCCCTTGTCCTTCTCCTGAGTGAACTCTTTCCATTTTCCAGTAGGTGCTGGTGAGATTTTTCCATTCTGCCCTTGAACTTAAAAGTTCAGCTCCCTAAACTATAACGTCACCAAACAGTCCACTTTCAATATCTTTCCTAAACCTCACAGCAGCAAAAAACCAAACCCCCCTCCTGCCTCTCTGCCAAAAATCAATCACCACCACTGAAGGGAAAGTAAAACTGTCATGAGATTTTCTGATGTCAGATTTTAGCAAATAAGAAAGCCTAAGAATAGGGGACAACATAACTGTGACTCTTCTTATTTTATCTGTCTAAACTCTGTCAGCTTTGTCTATACTAACACATTTCCTGGCAGATCTGATGCTTGCCTTAGAGGGTCAGTGATGCCTGCAAACTCTTCCTTTTCAGGATATATTATCTCCTCAGGAAGGCAGGTGGTAGCTTCATTCAAAACTAATTTTCATGTTGAACTATGCCAAATCAGGTTTTCATATGCAATTTGAATTTTAAAATGTTCTCTAGTGTTTTCTGCAAAGGTTGAATGAAAAATTCATCTTCACTGCTTGACTTCACCAGAGCTGCTCAGGGGCTCTCATGGTTGAATAGTGTGAGTCTACCCCTTGCCCAACCGGCCAAAGGAAATAGTGGGGGTTTGTTTTATATGAGAACAAAGGCACTGGCTCCACCCCTGCTCTCTCTTGCCTGTGTAACTCCAGTGGGAGTTATGTTCCTGTTTGGAGCACAGTCCAGCCCCGCTGGAGGAACAGCACTGTTTGCAGCGTAGCCACGCTAATGGAGGGTGCATATGTGCTTTATAATGTGTTCTGCGCTGGGGGTTTGCTTCCTTTTCTGCAGACTGCCTGACTTGCATCAGAGAGACAAAAGATCTGTTTCCTGTTCATCTGCATGTGAGTCCAGGGCTACAGCAGTCCCCTTCCATATCTTGAAAAGTTAATTCTCCAGAGTGTCTCAAGTCTATGCCTCACTCCTTCCCAGAGGTTTTTCCTGCGTCTTGGCTTCCTGCCTCCCTCCCCCCATGCAGAGGCAATCAGAATTCATGTAGAAAAACCCATCTAATATGATGTTTACCTTTGACTTTCCCAGGTAAGTGTTTGCTGCTAAATTATTCAGCCCCCAAGGAAAGGGAGATGGGAACAGGAACACAAAATCTGACAGCAGGTTGAACTTCATTAGGAAATGTGTTTTACCTGTGACAGAAAAAGACATAAATCCCAGACTCCAGTTCCTTGCTGATGCTAAATGGATTTCAGTTATGTTCTCCCCCTTCTCTGCTACCCATCTTTGGAATACATGAGGGTGGGAGACCATGTAAACACAGATACTTTCTACCATGTGTGCCCTTTGTGGTGCCAGACAGGGCACCAGGCTTGTAAATCAGCTTCAGGAGTTGCTCTCTCTAAATGGTTTCATGTGGGAGATACTGATTAGTGGTAGCAAAGGCACCAGAATTGTTCATATGTAGAGGGTGATAAGAATTACATCCACGTTTTCAAATGCAAAAGTTAATTTTAAAATAATGACTTGCTGTTGCCTCCCTGGGAGGCATTAAATAGTTCTAGTCTCTTTCTGAAAATACTTAACTCCGTGTATATGTTGCCTGCCATTGCTTATATCTATTTTTCAAGGGAATTCAAGGGAAATTTGAGACTCTTTAAATCTGCATTGCAACTGCTTGCTGTGTGCTAGGATGATGCTCCAGCAGTACAGGGAGGAGGCAGCAAGATGAGAGTGGGCAAGGTAGGCTGCAAAAGAAGGAGCTCTCCCTGCACTGCAGTGATGTGTGGGCTACTGAGAGCTACTATGCACTCACAGGCATTTAAGGAGGAAAACACATTTACAAATGTGGGTTTTTAGACTGCCAGTTTTTGTTTACATTGTGAGTGAGCAAGAATTAAGTTGTGATTTGAAATGCACTTAAGTTGTCACTTAAAGACAACTTTTAACCTGAAGACTTAAGCTAAAGAGCTGTTTGACAGATGCTTGATAGATTTTATGAAGTGGACCATTCCACAGTGCCAGGAACTTCACCACTCTAACCCGTTCTACTGGCATCTCTTTTTCTGTGACTTATAAAATATATTCACATGCTAAAACAATTCCTTTTCTCATTTTCTTTTGCTAGGGCTATAGTTTTAACTGCCAGATCTTTTCCTGTGACTTGAAAAAGTTCCGATGTGCAGTAAGCTCAGAAATCCTATTCATTTTCCACAAGGCAGATTTACATTTACTATCAACATCTCCAGAGTTGGCAAATGTTCCAAGTCAAGGAATTACCAGAAAGCAATGAAGAAACTGGGATGGTGATGGGTATTTCTTTCTATTCATATGCTCATTGCATGTGTTTACTCTGAAGTAGACATTCAACTCCATACTCCTGTAACATAGAATGTGCTAATGAAGATAGAACTTTAATAGAACTTGAACTTGGTATTGACATGGCGAGACATCCTTTAAAACATGCCACATGGAAAATTTATTCCTAGTTTGATCACAAATTATCTGATTCTTCCAAAATACATTTGGAGATTTCCAGAGAGTAAGGTCAATAGAAACGGACTCCAGATAGCAAATGAGGTTTCTTTTAAGAAGATAGGAATAAAAAAAATTGTGATCGTCTTCTTTCATTTTAGGAATATATTTTACCACATTGTCAAAGGAATTGTCTTACCACGACAGATAGAAAACATGAAAATCATCAAACTTTTTTTGGTTGGTATTTGGAAGGCTGATAGTGGTGATTGTTCCCACCTTCTCTCAATGCTAGGCTGCATGCTTTCAACAAGCAGTTCACACAATGATGTATTCCAACACATCAGCTACTTGCTTTTTAGTTTCATTTAAAATAAGAAAATTTTTGATTCTGTGAGTGTCTCTTTCACACGCAGTGGAGACAAAGGGAGTTTTTTTATTGTGTGCTCATGAAAAGAAACACCAGGACCTTAAAAACAGCTAGTGATTTTTGGAAAAAAGGAAGACACGGGCAGATCTAGCAGAACTGAATCAAAGCAGTCTGTGAAACAGACTTCCAGGGCTCTGTGCTGATGGGAAGTCAGCCTCTCGTCCATTATCTATTATTAAAGAGAATAGCTGAGCAAGTAAATTGGAGATCACACCACAGTTCTTTTCTTTGCCTTATAACAGCGAAGATGAACAGTGACACCATTCTCCTCAAACAGCTGAGTGTCCTGGCCACAGCTTTTGGAAATCTTGAATGCTTGGCTTCTCTGATCCTTGGTGCTTATCCTGCAGCTCATGACGGATGCAGTTAGTCCACAGGCAGGGCTGCCTTGATGTGGTAGAGGACCTGGAGCCATAACTAAGCTGACCTCTGTGAAGTATGGACAGGTACTGTAAAGAGGAAAAAAATCAAATTGTTACAGTAGAGGAGTTTGACCAATTTTCATATTTCTGTGTACTGCTAAGAAGGCATGATATTTGGTCTGCATGTACTGCTGATGGAGGGATTTTTTCCCCCTATGTCCTGGGAAGGATCTTCTTATTTCTAGCAACATTATGCTTCTGCATAATGTTCTGCATAATGTTTTTGTTGCTTTGAACAAAATGCTTCTGCTTGTTGAAACTTAATTTTCGGAGTTAAACCTTGGAATAACAAGACTGACTAGAGTCCCTTTAGAGGATAAAGAAGCCAAAGAATTAACACTGCCACTCCCCAGGAAAAATTAATTTCTTCTTGGCACTGATTGAAAGTATAGAGGATAAATACGAAGCTCCAAAGAAATCTCTCTGTAGGCATTGTAAGGAATTGAGAGCTACTGCCAAGAATTTCTGAAGTTCCCACAGAGACTTCATACCAGGAGGACAACAACAGACCAAAGAAAAGCTCGGTAGAGCTTGTCACACCTGGAACAGCTGAATGTAGGTTTACAATAGAAATATTCAGTCTGCTAAGAAACTTTAAGATTGATTAAAAAAAAAATAAACAAATATAAAATATGGCTTACTGTTGACTGCAAACTTCGCATTGAGCATCCTTCTTTGGTTTCCTTTTTTTGGATGTATTTTTTTGTACTGAAAATAATTTTTAATATTCTCAATATATGGCTGAGTTAGAAGAACTCTTTGAGCTTTTTAATTAGGTAGAATCTGATTTTGTAATAAATTGTATTTTCAAAGATTTCTCCCATACTGTTATTGATCTGCCCTATGACTTCTCCTGGAGATACAGCCTTGGCTGTGACAAGAAGCCTTCTGACTGAAGTACACAGCTCAGCCCCATGTTCTGACATGGCCTTTGCTTGATCTTCTGATGAAGGAAAAATACAACGGAAACGAAATATCGTACAACTTCTGCATAAAGGAGTTTCATCTAAAGAATTTCCTTTTCTTCACTAACCCAGGAATGAAGGAAACAAGAAAGAGGGAAACTGCAAAGAATTACACCCCTAAAATCTGCAAGTCTCTGATGAGCAGAATCCTTGTAACCCCACTGCTGCTGTCTCACCAGCTGTGCTCCTCCCATAGGCACGCCTGCTGAAAAGAAAATAAAGAATCTGTATATTAGAAATTCTGACTTGATGTGCAGATAAAGACTAACAATCTGTGATTCTTTCTGATGCTACCTTGAAACGCAAAGCTAGGAATAGAAGTGTAACTCTCTTGGCTATCTGTTGAATTGCACTAGGGATATTTGATTTATTCTGCATCTCAGAATAAAGGAAGTAAGGCAGATA
The DNA here is from genome assembly GCA_013397055.1 of Pachycephala philippinensis. NCBI lineage: Eukaryota > Metazoa > Chordata > Aves > Passeriformes > Pachycephala > Pachycephala philippinensis. Next base: position 5,333 of record VWZT01014452.1, read on the forward strand.
GATGGATTTTCTTATAGCCGGATGCTGTTATTGTAAGATGAGTGCAGTTAAACTTGCATATAGCTTTTTTTTCCCTTTAACACTACAGCTTTAAGTTTTAGAAGTTTTGCGTGTCTGTAAAACTGAGTCTACTAAAGCTGTGTTTTAAGTATGCTGCATGTGCAAGAATTATTTAATTAGGAGAGCCAGTTGTACCAACATTGCTTCCCTAAAAACATGGACTAATGAGAAATACATCATTCCAAGAAAAAGATACTTTTCTAAAGCACTGCTGATTACTGTCCTAAAGTAATTAATTACTTCCATTTATTGTTATAAGTCAATAAAATTGTTTTCCACAGAACCTAATGAGACATTTGAAAATATAGTATATGACAGAACCTTGCTTGTGAAAAGATATATTAAAAACTTAACCTGCACTGACATTTATCATGATGTAACAAAAATAGTAGTGATTTTTTTTATAGGCAAATAGTTTTATACTTAATTAGAGCCCGTAAGCTAAATTGGAAAGAAAAAGCCCAAAAGCCAAAGATGAAAAGCCTTAAATCTGGAATTATTTAACTTAATCTAGAACCAAGTTACACTGGGCTAAGATCTCTGAACAATGGACATGCATATACCATGATGCAGTTGGAAAATCTTTATGCTTCATAGTACTACAAAATTCTGTTGAAAATGTTCTGCTGAATGAAATTATTGCAGTTTGAAAAAATAGGTGGAAACCCAAAGCACCTTGAGCTGGAGAAACAATTAGATGTAAGATCAAAGAACCTCTCGAACTGGATTATGATAGATTTTCTACAGAAATTCCAAACATAACTCAGAGTTGACAATTGGAGAAGACTAAAATTTGAAGCAAGTTGAACACGTTGGATTTTACCCTGGACTGGGGCTTTCCCTAGAGCTCTAGAAAGGTACAGAATGGTTGAAATGGTACCATATGGATTGCAAAGGAGTCACCCACAGCAGATCACATCTAGCACAGCAATTCCTGCATATCAGCAGATATACCCTTGGGAAGGAACCTGTGATCCCTCTGCCAAGTCCTGGCCTTCATGCCTGCTCGTGCAGGAAGGACATAGGTACTTATCTGCTTCAGCTGTGGCCTTTTGAACCATCCAAAGCCCCTGGTGGCAATTCCTGCCCCTTGTCTTCTTGTTCAACTAAGAAGTGAGTCAAAGAGGGTAGAAATGGATACATACCTCTGAATGTGTATGCTATATGCCAATTTAGGCTCTTTAGCCAGTATGTAATTATGCCTAGTTTCACATCACTCCTGAACTTGATCCATTAAGAAAACTTCTATTCTTTGAGACAGCAATAACTTGACCTTAAATGAACTGAATGTGAAATTGCCTAGTGATTGATTTTTCAATTCAACTATTTTCCTTCAGAAGTTAAATTTAAATGTGGCACTTTACAGTCAACATAATCTAGGTCAAATAGATGGGATATTAATAATAACCCATCCTATATGAAATCTAGGAGTTATACTTAGCAGTAAATTCAGTTTGTGGAATTCTCTGAAGACTGAATTGTATGTAAGTAGCCATCTCATACAAGACAAAGGCACAGGCCAGAGTTTCCCAGACTTTTCAATATGGACCTGGGGCCCCTTCCTCCCTGGTGTGCTTCCTTCCTCTCTATGAATTCTGGGCATGAAGGGCACAGAAAGTAGAGGGTTTCTAGATCAAGACTCTCCTTAGCCTTGTTTAATCAGGTTTCTTTCTACCCTCATAGAGATTGACTGAAGAAGGCATTGCTAGTCACCTTGCATAAGAATAAGTGCAAATGAAGACACAGGGTTGCTGCCCTCAAATCCCAGAGGGAAGCAGAATCATGTGCTGGCCCAGCTAGAGGCCAGCTAAGTTAAAAGGTGTTGAACAGCATTCAGTCCAACTAAACCACCTCAAAAGGGAAAAATCAAAAAACTAGACCTTGCAGGAATGATAAATCAATTAAAATGTTGTATGACCTGAAACAAAATAACAAAAACATGGGAATATGTAATTTATTTGTGTATTGGAGCTGATTTGCTTGTCTGAAAGATACTAAAATCTGTGGTGGTGCTGGTCTTTCCTTACTGCAACGTGCTTTCTGTAAATTGCTAATAGATGATGTCTAAGAAAATGAAAGGGTGACGCTCTCCCTGCGTTTGGCTGTCGTGACTCACCCGGCCAGTGCCAGCAAAGTGGGCCACCCTGGCACAGGGGCTACAGGCCATGGCCAGCACAGCACAGCCCCTGGGCCACTGTGGTGAGAGGTGGCTGTGCCACCTTGGCACCCCGCTGGCTGGGCTTGCTTTGCCCCCATGCAGACAGTAAGTCCCACAGTGCCCAGCTGTCTGTGTGAAGTGAGGGCTAGTTTATTCCTTTGTATCACGTATCAGATTAACAGCCCTGGGGAACACTAATTCATCCAAGCTTCTGGTCCAGATGAAAAGAAAGAAATCCCCTACACAGTAAATTCATGTAGAAATGGAGAACTGGCCAAGTGACAGCCTACAGAAATGGGCAGGTAGACTGTGATAGGTAGAAAGAGTGTTGAATATTTTTTGTTGAAAAAATGAAAATTTGGAGAGGGGGAGATAGAAAACAAAGATGAAGAGCTACATTTGCTTGGGAAAAAAATTACTTCACAATCTACCAGGAGGAGAGAAGGGAGCCCTTTTTAAGTGAAATCCTGGAATGAATGAGTGTGTCCTGTCTGATGCGTTTCCAATTTGTGGGGTTTTTTTCATCCTGTAGATCTCTTGTAAGTGGGAGTTCCAATGGCTGGTTGAAAAGCCTTTAAGGCCAAACACAAGAAGAATGACTTTTTCCAGGCTTGCTTATGAGGACTGTAAATCCAGGCAGACTTTGGAATAACTCTTCGTGAAACCAAAGGTAGGCTGGTGTCACCCACCAGTGCAAACATCTGGAGCATGTAGTTTGCATTCTGTTGCTGTAATGCGAAGTCTAACTAAACAAAGGAAGCCATGGGAAAATCAGAAGTGTGCCCCCCCGCTCCTCTTAGTTTGTTGGCAGATAATGACACCTCCCCACACACACACCCCTCCCGAGATCCCAAATCCTTCAGAAGAGCAAGCCACGGTGCTGGTGAGCCTTTTGATGACACCTGGTGGCAAAATTAGAATAACACACCAGAAATGGAATCATACACGGGTGATAGCAATGTTACTGAAACTAAAGGAAAATTAAATCCATGGGGAACTAATGTGAACTAAAGGCTGGTAGCTAAAAGCGGAAAATAATATGCTAGGAATGCAATGGAGAAGCTTAAAGACATTATTTTAAGAGGGAAACCCAGCTCTGATAAATGTATTACATATATTTAGATAGCATTCTGTACAGAGGAGCCATAACAGGCTCCACAGGATCAATTACTGCCTGCTTAAAAAGAACTGTAAACAGCAACAAGAGAGGATTAATTAGTTTAGTTCAGTGGTCTCCTTGGATACCATTCGAGTGACTTCCACCATTGTTCGTGTGAAGCAACCAGGAACACAAGCAGCAGGGTAATAAATACCTGTGTTCCAGATAAACATTTGTCACGTGAATTTGATGTGGAATAATCTCTTTTCAGAGGAGACATTTTGGGTTTGCCTCTAAACACCTTGTAGCAGGCAGGGAGAAGGGGGTAAAGAAAGGGGCCTGCCCAGGGCAGCCCTCCCCAGCATCATCTGGAACCTGCCAAAGTGGCCAGGGAAGAAGCCACAGATGCTTTCCCTGAGCTGTGAGCAGGCTGTTTGAGGATGTTACATTTATGTCTTATTATTGCCAAGCTGGATCTGTGAGGCTATTAAAGTGAAACACCAGGTAAAAGCCCTGAGAAAGCCCTTTCACTGACGAAAGGGTTTAGTGCTTTTACTTTTGTTTCATTTCTCAAACATGCTCCTCCTGCACCTTGCTGATGAGTTACTGAGAGAAGTCTGTCACTGTCACAGACCTTCAAAATACTCCAGATTTCTACCCTGCATCACACAATGATTCCATTCACCCTGAAGGTTTCCAGTACCTTGCTTTTAGCTGTTCTGTGTCGTGTGTTTATGTGCTATCTTCTGTTTGCTTTATGGAAACAGCCCTGAAATCACCAGAGGAGCTTCAGTTTAGCTTCTAGTTGCCATATGATGTCTGCTAATACGTGGTGTAGACAGGGAGATGTGTGCATAGCACAGGAGGCTGTGACAACGCTGCTGTTCTTATTATCCTGCTCCTCTCCTGCTGTGTGTCACACAGTGGAAGCGCTGGGGCTGCGTTCAGCCTGCCACAGTTACTGCTGAGGGCACAACCAAATTACCAGTTTGAGATTGCTCAGTCAATTGAACATTCATTTAAAAAATGTAATAACTTACACTTCACAGAGAAGGACTGAAATTAAATAGGTGGGTCTCTCTTTGTTTTAAATCTCTGAAAATTTCCTGGCTAGTCAATTATCTGAGGGCACCAGCATTAATGATTTGTACATGATGACACACATAGCTCGATTTTCCTATCACAATGTCCTCATTTTCACTCTGTAATATCACAGTTAAAGGTCAGCAACTACTTCAGTATCAGGACTATAAGCTAGAAAAGAAAGTAAGCAGGGAATTTCCAAAAGCTTCCTTCCTCCAAAAACCTCTCAGTACATTTCTTTACTGCTGGGTCAATATCCTAAATTTTAAAATCCCAGTTTGGGACTTTTTATCTCATTTTAATATTTTCCCAAGGTTGAATAACATATCAGTCCTGCTTATGTGGAGTTTTTTATAATTTTATTATTTAAATAGGTCGAACAAAAAAAAATGGTGAAGAAGAAATAAAATATTAATATTCCCACAATGTGCAAGTGAAGTCTGTGTCCAATCTCTAGCTGAAGCAAAAATTAGTTATTTTTGCTTACAAGTAAGGAGAGGTAAATGAGAGCCCTTGTCTTGGCTTAGATAGCAGAGACTGGATATGCAGAGATCTGTTTGCCCTCAGGGCTGAACTTGATATTTACACCCCCGGAGGTGGTGCAGCCCCCCATTCAGCCGTGCTGCTGCTGGGACAGGAGCTGCGAGAGCAGTGATTTGCACAGGATGGGGTAAGGGAAGGGTGCAGCCCTCATCAGCCCCCATGCAACATCTGCTCTATGCCAAGTCTGTGAAAGGCTCCAGCAGAAAATAATAAAGCAACCTGTTCTTTGTGCTAACTGAGGCTAGCAGAAGAGGCAATGAGCTTAAACTCGAGGAAGATTTAAATGAGATGTTAGGAAAAAATTCTCAGGGTTTGGGTGACTAAGCATTGGCATAGATTGTCAAGGCTTTGTTCTTAAAACCTGCAACAGAGATTTCACAATCCCTCAGCAAACTTTTGCCAAAAATGACTCACTGCAGTGGAATGTGTTGACTGATCCTTGAGATCCCTCACCACTCTCGATTTTAATAATCTATATAAGCACAGTTCATTGATTTGCTGCTTTGTTCAATCATTTGACATCTAAGCCCCAGTAATTACATCAAACATCCTGTATCAGCTGCTCGATGGTTGCATTGCTCAGTACTTGGATGCATTTTTACTAATTGTCTGCTTCTGTTTTATTATTTAATGTGTATTATGTTTTAGCCTGACTCATAGAGAACACTTCAAGTACAAGAGCCAAACAATAATTAATGCTGTTAAAAGTACATGACAGCAAAAAGTAGAAACCAGGAATGATGAGTGGCATATTTTCTGTTTTTTTCTCAGAAGCCCCCAGTGTGAAAGATTACATGGTATCAACTGCTCCAGTAACAATGGGGGCTTGTGGCTTTCCTGTTAGATAAATGTATTTCCATCAAGGATTCACTATTTTTTTTTTTTTTTTCTGGAAACTGTCAGTAATTCTAGAGTTAATAGTAACCATGAAGTGCTTTCCCCAGACTATCAGTCTGGCAGGACCACCAACTTCTTACAGCCTTTCTGCTCCTTTTCCTGCCAGGTACCTGGTAGCACAGAAATGATATCTATAGACAATGACCGTCGAGGGCAGCTCTTGACTTAGACGGACAGCTTGTTATCTGAAAAATAAGTTGCACTGATATGAAAAATCATCTTTATTTTGTCTACAGGACTGTGCTGGGGCACAGTTTTAAGAAACTCAGTCTCACTTTCTTGCTATCTCTAAATTAATAAAGACTCCAAGATGTCCCCATTGCTCATTTTGCAGCTGCTGGAAGGGTTTGTCACAAATACATTTTTCAGCATCAGTCCCAGGTCTATATCATGGATAGGGAAACATAATTTGTGAAATAAATATTTATGATGCATAGTCACTTGGATTCTTTTATTTATACATTGCTCAGTACAGATGCCCATCACAACAGTAAAACTGTGCTAGGTTTCAGCATTTATGATTCATCCACTATGGAAGACTTAAATCATCAACCCATTAAATGGAATGGTTCTGAACTAAATAATGAAGTCTTTTTAACTGTCAGTCTTTCAAAGAAAAGAAATTTATGTTACACAGTTTTTGCCTTGACCAAAAAGGCTGTCTTGAACACAGGACTTACTAACTATCCTTCAAATACCAACAGCAAAGCTTGGAATACGCGACACTGGAAGAGTAGCTACGGGAGTTGACATATTTTTAAGTGAACCATGGGTTTCAGCAGTGATCTCTACCCAACTGTATGCCAAAGGGTTTCCAAAAGTCACAAGCTCTTTGCAAAAAGCAAGGGTATGTGTCTGTCACACATACTGTGAAAATTGTTGTGCTGGGCATGAAGAATTGATCGAAAAACATCTGCCTGGCATTTTAGTTTTTCGAAACCCCAGGTGCGTATTTTTCATGCAATTTAACTTCTAAGAGAAATAGCCATATCTGGCCATCAGAAACTAATATTATGAATCTCTAGCTCTGCACCTCTCCTCTTCATGGGAAATTATTGCAGGTAAAATACCTTCAGGTAAGAAGATGACTCTCCGTGCCTCTAGCAAAACATTTCAGCCCCTCTTCCAAGGTCAAAAGACACTACTTCAAATCTACTGACATGAACCAGCCTTCACAGACAAGAAATCTGTCTTACATTAAATACAAAGAACATAAGAAAATGGTTGTAAATAGTTTAGATGACAACCTATCAAGCTTTCTTTCTTTTAACGTACAGTGTTGGGAAAGCAAAACTTCTGTGAGGCTGAAGCATCAGCTTTCCTTTGATAGGCTGAATTACTCCTCAATCTCCCCCACAGTATTTCTTACCAGTACTTTTATTTCAAGTGGTCTGAGTCAGCAATCAGGCCTTCACTGCCCTCATTATTGCTTGCACACAGAAAAGATGATCTTGTCCCAGAAAACCTACAGCTTAGGCATATGACAAATAAATTGATGTAAGAAACTGCTCTGGGGCCTCTGGAAATGAACTGGACAGAAGAATAGAGGATAATAGGTAATAATAGAAATGGCACTCCATGTAACTACTCTATCACAATCTCATCTTTCTTCCAGAAAGACCTGCCTGTTTTTGCCCATCCGGCTTTTGGGATTCTTCCTACTGCTCCTGGAGTCATCAAACCTTATCATCCTTTTCCTTTGGTTGAAAATGGTGCCATCTGTCGTTAGTCGTCATTCACTCTTGGTCTTTATCCCCAGTTGTTCAGGTCTTCAGTCTGTGTGGATTTTTAGTCTGACTCAGCACTTTACTTTCACATGCTCACAAAGCCTGCTTACCAAGCCTGCTAGCACCGTGCTTTTATAAAATAAGCAATAGTAAAGAATTGTACCTCCAACATCATGCCCTCCTTCAGAATCCTCATTCACTTGTCCAAAGATATGCCTTCCTCACTCTGAAACTATGAACCATTTTTAGAATTGACTATTTTCTTTTCTTTTCTTTTTTTTTTTTTTAATTCAGCTCTAAAGAGGTTTTTTCACCTTTCAAGACTGGGATTAAGCTTCAAAGCCAGATTGATCTCAACAAGTGATTTTATGAAGACTAGATCTTCTATTCCCCTGCTATCTCTCCAAATGGCCCTTCACTTCTAGGTAGGAGCCTTCATTTACAGGTACTGGAGTGAAATAGTTTTCCATCAAGAAAATTATACCTCCAGAGATGGATCTTTAGTAAGCAAGGTAGAGTTTCCCCTTTGTATAATATGTATTTGATGAAAAGTGGAATGAGTTGTGCTTCTTTGCATTTAGCTGAGATGAGATATCTAACACTTCACCCAGGCACACGGTCTGCAGCAGATTAATGGTTTGATCACTGTAGTGTCTTTCACAGACTGTAGTGGTATGTTGTCAGTCTGCTTTTTGCGTGTTTTATCTTATGGTACTGCCATAGAAAAGCAGGAAAGTTGCCACTTAGGCCTGAGAAGGAAAAATAACCCTGTCACTTTCATTTCATCTTTGAGAGTATTCACTCTGACCCTGATCAGACTGAAAATGCACAGAAGTAGCAATATTATTTATTATATAGATCATTTAAACAAAAGGATAAAGAGCTGGACTTTATTGACTTGTTGTTTTTTTTATAAGTATTGACGTGTCTGGTTTGGTATCAACTGAATATAAAGAGGAAAACTGATTAATTTCCTAAAGGATTTCTGCAAGAAAAACTTAAATAGGAATTAAAATTTAAAATGGGCATCTCTCTAGGTAGAACCCTGCCTGAGCCTCTGTGTCATAGGCAAAGTCCATTCCTGTAGGCTTTTCTGGCTTAGTGTATAGCCAGGGCTGGCTAGAAATAAAACAAGACATCTGATAATGCTGCTTATGTGTCCTTACGCTGGTTCTTCAGGAAGCAGTCTCACATCAGTTATTGTCTGGGTTTTGGTCCAAGTGAAGCTGTTTGGACACATCTCTCATTGAGATCCTTGACGTACAATTTCCCTTTTCTTGATTTAATGAAGCTGAAATCACATGCTTATTGTTGAATGTATATAATTCCTGTAGAAAAGCTCTATGGAATTTTTATATGTTTAGTTGGTAACTAACATTTACTTACCATGATGTAATATCATTTTCTTATCTTGCTTTTTTTATTTCAGAAGTAAATAGCACAAACATAGCTTGGCATGACTGAGGGAGACTGTTTGGCTGCAAGTCTAGAAATTAACTTTGTCTGCTACTTGCCTACAGATGTTTGTCTGGGTGATGAGCTTGAAGCTAAATTGGTCAGAGCATGGTGCTGATAACGCTGAGGTTGTGAGTTAAATCCCAGTATGGGCCATTCATTTAAGAATTGGGCTTGATAATCCTTGTGGATCCCTTCAACTCAGAAGGTCTGTGTTCCTCCTGAAGCCCCATTGGGATTTTTTTGCAGAGGAGCCCAAACAAGTCAGTAGAGGTTTCTCTGTTCAGTCTGCTTTCTTGCCCTCCTGCAATCCTGAGTACCATCAGAGGTTACTAAGTTCACAGGCAACAGATTTCCTACCAAGCAGGAGTTTGTACAGGTGGTCCCTCCACCTGCCCTGTTGAGCAAAGGAGGACCCTCACTTTGTCTGAGTTATTGCTCTGTAAGCAAGCCTCACTCACATGATGAATCACTGAAGAGGAAAGGCAAGTCTAAAGTAAGTAGGAAAGTTTAACAGTCTATTGTATTCTTCTCTTAATTAAAGGTTTGGAGTGAGGCATGGAGATGTGAGGAAGAGATAATGAACTCTCTTTAAAGAGCTGGAGGAAAACCAGCTGTGGGTAGTCTTGGCTTTAAACATGACTGGCAGGAAACCAGCCCGGAACTCAAACCATTCTCTGTGCTTCAGTAGTCCAGGGAGAGCACCTGTTTCCCACTAGGATGCTGGTACTTCATTTACCTGCTTACATGGAGGTCTATTTCTGTTTTCTTGGAATTAAATGCAATTGAATTTTAGGCCTTTCAGGGTTAATCCAGCTGCAAGTAACAAAAAGGAAAATAGAAATTCTGAGAAAAAACTCCACATGATTATGTTGGAAGGGTAGCAAATGTGTAATTTAAACAAAGATGCAATCATCAGAAAGATCTCTCTCTCAAGTGGCTAGAGGTTTATGTGACTGACATAAACACTGAAAGTCAATCTGCCAGCTGCTTGTGCCTCTTGTGAAGGACTCAACCTGCCCTGTTTAGTCTCTCAGTAATACTTTCATGTTTGCCATTGCTGCAGAGAATATGCAAGTCAGCCTTTCACAGCTGCACTGCTTCAGTGAGAATTCTTGCAGTGTTCAAAAGACTGAATGAAGAGATGGTTATGCACTGATATTCCTCATCCGACCCTCTTAAAATGCTCATATTTCCATCTAAGCTTTTGCAGTTCTGTTCCACTCCTCTGCTTACTGTAAACCAGAAGTTTCCACTTCGTTGAAACTTTGTATGGCACTCCTTGCTCTCCAGGACAAACTGGAGGAAACTGCCATTTCTAAAGTCCAAAGCTTTAAAAGCTTCTTTTGGCAGCAACGGGATGGGATAAGAGCAGCAGGCAGACATTGATGCTGGGTACTTGTTAGCACCAGCTGACACTCTTAGGAGAGGGTTTATTCTGCCAAGTGCAAATGAACATACATTCCCTTTAAAATGCTTGATGCTTAACTGAAATTTAAGAGAAGCCCAGTTCAGAATCCCTTTTTGACCTTACTTTTCTCTCTCTTTGATACTTGAAAAAGACCCTTTAATTTCTCTCTTGCACTTGCAAGAAAAAACTTGTTTTATGGAAACGTAGAATATGATAGTGGCAGACCTGCACCACATCAAACACTGTGGGAGAGCACTGTGGATTTTTGTTCCAAAGTTTCGGGGAAAAAAAAAGTTAATAGAGAGGTTTTGGGAGATCTTTTATCTTGAACTGGTTTTACCTGCAAACAAATTTGAAAGCAAAGCCCAGTAAGTATGTGGAGTTTATTGGCCAAAGAGTATTTCAGTGGAAAACATGAAATGAAATACTATTTTTTTTTTTCATTTTGATGCACTTGATTCCACAGAAAGTTATAAATGAATTATAACTGCCAGTACTTTTGCTGAAATGTAACGTAAGAAATAATGTAATAATTAAGTACAGAAACCAATTTTGGTCTCTCGTATTTTATACTTAAGACTCTTCTTGCAGTGGAAGAAAATACATAATATGGTCTCCTGATGAAACACTGCTGACTTATAAAGAAAACTGCAGTGCTAAATTTTTCAAATTACCATAAACATAATTACCTCCTGCTGAGAATCTGAGTGATAATTCATAGCATCATTACTTTCAGTAGTTAAGACTGTAACTTCTTTCAAAATATGATTAATTTCTTCCTAAATTATAAAAGTCAAGCCAAAAAGTTATGTTAGATTGGCAAACATATAGAAATTTTATTATGCTTGCTCCATGCCAGAATGTACATGAAATCTTCACCTTTTAAAGTAAATCAAAGAAAACTTTAAATCCTGCCTGAGCTGGTAGGGAGCTGTGAGGAAGAAGAGGGATCCAGCCAAGCGAGAAGGGGATGATGGGTCTGTCCATATGAGCAGACTTTAACAATGTGCATGAAACTCATTGGCCAGCAGAGGTGTCTCTGTGCTTCCTTCTGCAGTAGCCAAGTTTCCAATCATCCAGAAAGCCCGTGAATGTTTGTGGTTATTCTTACTCAAGAGCAGGAGCAGAATTTCACTCGCTGTAAATTATTCCTGTTGAGGTTGCTTTCTCTTCTCAGTGACAGGGATGAAAAGCTTTTGGTCGACGTAGCATTCCTCATTTTGTTGTCTTTCTGCCCCTAAGATGAAACAGAGAAGAGGATATAGTCATAAGATTCTAGATAATGCATCTTCAAATATAAGTTAGACTGATCTTTGATTTTAATAGTAGAAGCTGATTTAACACTGTTCAACAGTTGGTGATGCATGCAGCAAAGACAGCCACGTGTATTTATGCACATTGAATGTTAATATGGTATTTGCTTTCTTTTTATTCAGCTCAATTTGCTTCTAATTTTTCTCTTCCTTTACATAATTTCTTTTTTTAATTCTCACTGGTTGCTAAGTAACTGTAGCAGTATTGCTGCAGATGTGCAATAGGCATATCTGATTACTGTGGTGGTCTTTCTTTTTAGGGAAAAAAAAAAGCTTTCAGTAAAATAAGAACAACAAAGAAAGTAATGATGGCCTGATAAAAGATAAAAGTTTTTTCTTATCCCAAATTTTTGCAGCTATTCATACATTGTGTCAGCCAATGGTAGAAAGTATTTGGGAGGAGTACATTATTCTCAAATGGATCAATCACCATAGGACTACCTCTCCCAGAGAGTTACACTGCATTGAATATGATATACAGGCAGTCTTGTCACACCTGGCTGCACCTGTGGTGGGACTTTCTTTGTAGCACACTCACGCTAAAACAGGATAGGCCAGAAGTTGCAAGATCATGGACCCTCATTTTTGTCAGCTTCTGTAAATATTTCTGTGTAGATCATGAGTCATATCACCGGCCAAGTTCTAATATTTCTGCCCATGGAGGCTGGCAGTTTCTCTTTGCTTTTGCCAGTACAGCACTCCAGAGCTTTAGCCAAAGTTTTATGGGAATGTAATGCAGGTGGCTCTCAGGGCAAAATGAAATCTCTCAGTTCATTTTCATGGCTCTTCACAGTTACTGTGTATGTTATTCAAGTGTCACAGGTGTCCTTTCTGAATTTGTTTGCCTGAGCACTGCAGCATCCCTCGGGCTCTTGGTAGCCAGGAATCTCCACAGCAAGCAAGCGCTTGCCTGCTCCGTGTCACCCTTTGGCAGACAAGATGCCATGCTGTTGTTTACTATCTCTGTTGTCAGTTGCTCCTCTGTGTAAGAGAACTGTGTGTGAAGTGCAAGAGTTAAAATCCTAGTGATCAGTAGTTTGGGAGAAAAATAGCACAATGCATAAGTGACAGTGAATGATCACTCTACTGATAGATTTCATTTTAGCATTTACTAATTTGGGTGTGTTTGACATTGTATCTGCAGCACGATTTTAATGTAGATTTTTAGCAGCAATTACATATAGATATATTGTCCTCTTCATGCAGGAAGAACATAAGAATTGTAATTGTTGACATTATTCAAAACTAATAAATGGCATTTTAAAGATGTGGATATTGTGTTAATTCTTATCTTATTGTAGCTAGGTTAGGATGGTTCCATTTATTTTGTCTTTTTGTATTCAGTTTAATCAAACGTGTCCATTAAGTGTAGGATGTGGCATTTGAATTCTTTTAGGGAATGCTTGCAGGACATTGATTTTTGCCTGTGTTTGCAAAGAGTGAAGGAGTTTGCCTGTGTAATCTCCAAAAAGGTCAAATCTTGACTTAATAAATGTATGATTCAGGAACATAAACCTCATTCTTTAGGACATGACATTAATATTTATTGGTGTCTCAATACTACAAAGATCTGCTAATTAGCTACAGAATCTTTTGTGTATTGGTTAAACTGGCTCAAGAGGGATTAAAATTGCTACCATTATGATAAATCTGCTAAGCAGTGGACTCATATTCCCATTAATTCCTATGGTTCAGACTAGTGTGTAGGTACATCTTTCTGCCATGACTAATAATGGTTATGACATTTTTAATAAATTCAGTGAAGAATATTTCTAAGAGCAATCATCCCCCTATTGCTGATGGTATAGTAAGAACCAGGCAGCAGCCAGGGAGCCCAGGAGGAGCTACACACCTGCATCTGGAAGAGACACTGACTGTCCAGTCCATGCAGTGCTCACCCTGTGCAGGAACGGAGCAAAGACCAGAAACCTGGGCTAGGAGTTGCTTAAAGAAAATGACCTAGATATGCCAACAGAATGCCAACAGTCAGGCCAAGTTTTGAAAGTACAGAAAAATAAAGATGGCCACTGCACTGAGAGAGTGACAGAAAAGCAACTCAAAGTGAAGCAGGGAGAAGAGGGTACTGTCCAAGGAAAGGGCTGCTGTGCACAGCTATAGTTGCAGTACTGCCTAGGTGAGGGAGGATATGTCTATGTATCGTGGAAGACAATATGGTACCAACATCACCAGGCTGAACTGAGCCTGTAAATCCACAGGACTCAGTCTGGATCTGGCCCAGAATGAGTACAGCTATATTTGCATAGTGCCAGCCCTAATCAAATATGCCTTGCTTCTGGTCTCTGTTCAGCTGTTTTTCAAATACCTTTGATTACAGAGTGGTGGGTTGGAAAAGACAAGATTAGATAAAGCAACTAGTAATATCAGTATTTTTAAACTGGGAAAGAGAATGTGTGCAGTGTAACAGTTGAAAAAAGTCTTGGTGCCCTGCTAAAAAATTCCTGGAATGAGTGGGCTTAAGAAACACTTGCAACTAAAAGCTCATGCCTTATGTTAAGGGAAGAAGCCACAGAGTCAAAACTGAACTGAAAAAATAAGTGGGCAGGAAGACCTAAAAAAGAATCATATGGCTCAGAGGACACTAAGTAGAATCAACAAAACCACTTTTTTTTTTTCCCCTAAGAAATGTGACAACAGCTGTTCACAGGCATGCCACTAAAAGGTGCAGAGCCATGTGGGGATAAGAATATGTTCTGCCAGCCCGGGATGCTACAGCTGAAACTGCTTCTTGACATTACAAGTGTTGATACAGACCAAGGTGGGAGGATACTGAGGAGGCAGGCTTATGTCTCATGGGGAGGCTGAAGTGGAGAAAGGGAAGTTAGCACTATGTATGTTTGAGGAAATTAAAGAGAATGCACTCAAATGTACCTCTGGTTGACCAGTTTAAACCTTGGAGGCACTTTCTGGACAAGTCAGTAAGAGATAAATATTGATGGAACTTGTCTGACCTTGAATCAACAAAAACTTTGTTTTCACAGAGCACATGGCATCTGATAACAGAGTGATTCAGCTAAAGAACTTTGCACCTCTGCGCAGTATCATCAAAATTGTGCTAACTCTGGAGGGATAATGACATTTAAAAAAACACTTGGATGCAGCTGTGGGAATTTTAACTCCTGTAATTTTTTTGTTTGTTTTTCCTTCTGACGGGTTTTATTCTAAACCAAAAAAATATCATTTCGTAAAACTTCATTTAAGTCCCATGCTCTGAATCTTCATGACTCTCATCTTTCACAGAAAGGGAGAATAATGGGAAGGGAGCTAGCCCATCTGCATAAACTATTTACCCAGAACTCCTGATCCGGTAAAACCACAGAAGTGCTCTCTGCTCTTAGTTATTGGCACACAAAGTCAGCCCTCAGAAAGCTTCATCTGCATCAACTTTCAGCTCAGCACTTCCCTACTGATGCTTTTGAGCCATTATAACAGGAAGAACCAGAACAAAGTGAAGATTCTTCCAGAAGCCGAAGAGCATGAGAGAAATTTTGGATTAGCTCCAAGAGAGCCTCTTTTGTCACAGTACTAAACAGAGCTGGAACAGTCATCGTTGGCTGAACTGAAGGACAGGGTTGGGCAGTGTTCCCAAGAGGATGAAGCCTCTCTGCAAGCCCTCTTGGATGGTGCTACACGATGAAAACCATGCACCAAACAGAGAGGTGGTAGATAAAAGCATACATGCCTCCTGCATGCTCTTTTTGGTGAGTGGGGAGTCAAAATAATGGACTATTTCTAACAGTAGCTTAAGGGCATATGTTATGGGTCATCATAAACACATTGCTGGGGGCAGGGTTGGGTTGAAGCTATGTTTCTCTGTTAATGGTAATCTTTCTTCCCAGCCCCAAGAATACAGTGCTTGGAAGTGGGGAACAGTTTAAGAGGTCTCTCAGGGTTTAGTGGTTCCAGAAATCCTGGGTGGGGGCATGAACTAATGGTATATGAAAACCCTGAAATATGTTGAAGTTTTTCTGATTATTCCAATCAACTAGGAGTGAGCTTATATGATTTGAAGCTTTTATTTCTTGCTAACACATGTTCACACACACAATGTCATTCTGTTGAATTGTTTCCAGAAAATTAATTATTCTTTAGAAAGATTTTGGCTTTCTCTGAGGACAGTTGCTACTTTTCGACATTAGAGAAATCTTTTGTCTTTGTTTAACAAATAGGTGCAGTGGGGAAATATTTGCCTGGGAAATTACTGGAGGGAATAAGATGTACAAAGATCTTGATGCTGCAGTCCAAGATAAACAGGACATTGTAATACACTTAGCAAATGAAAATGCAAATCACAGAAAAGTAAAGGAGGAAAAAATACATTCCCTTGCCTGAACATTCAGAGAAAGGGAGTAGGACTGTAAGGTGTTTGACAAGCACATTGTTTTCAGTCTCCTGCTAATTTAGTGTTATCAGAATTGCTTGCGGCTGTAATTCTATAAGCAAATATATTTGTAGAAATGCCAGTAGTTTCAGGGAGATGATGCACTTATCAGAAAAAACTGTGAGTACTGTGAGGAGACTTCAAGCAAATGATAACTGGTAGAAGAGGTGTCCAGGAGGACATCTTGTGCTTATCAGGATTCTGTTCTTAAAACCTAATCAGTGTGGTGTTAAATTATTAGTTACAGCTAAAGAATCTAATTGGAGTTTTCTTTGTTTATATATGTGAGTTTGACTTATCAGTGTGCTTGGCTTCTCTACAACCTAACAATTAATTAACATCTAAGCAATGAGATGTAGGTGAGGCCAATGCAGAGACAGAGCTGGTGAAGAAGGAATTATTTTTAAAGGGGCTCAATTTAAAGCCATACAATTCTCTGAGACTTAAAAAGCACAAAAAAGAAAAAAACAAGGATAAAAACCACAAGGTAAGGGAAGAAGAAATGTGGAAACTATGAAGGAAGAAATTTGAGAAAATATGTAGAAAGAAAGAGGAATAACAGTGAAGGAAAGAAAGATTGTGGGAAAATTTGGACCACAGACAGACAGAAATAGCTTTGCAGAGGAAAAATGGTATCAGGAAGGAGACTAAAATAAGAGAAAATAGGAAAATGAGAAAATAAAAACAACCACTAGAATTATGGAATGCATAAACCCCATGCCTAGCACTGTGGTCACCGAGTTTCACACTACTTGTCTAAGAATTTCTGCTGAAACTATGCCATCAAAATCCATGAAGCCTTGATGTGCCACTGATGCACAGCAAAGTGTATCTTTGTAGGATGAGGCTCCATGTAACCAGACTGAAAAGCGCCTTGCCTACAAGCAGGTGTGTTGCCATGTTATGATCCCAAATGCAGCTCAAGGGTTTAAAGCGACCTTTAGGTCCCCCCCAAAGAAAATTGCTCTTCCATCTGTCTTTGGTTGCTACTAAATTACAGATTTGTGACAAATATATGAGTCTGAAGGATTCTTACAGAATAACTGCATCTCTGTAATTCATATTTTTGTTTAGCAGATACAGTTTAACAAGCCTTCTGACACATATGATTTTACTCCTGTAGGAGTAAAAGGCTGTGTGAAAATCTCATGTATATTTTTAATCCTTTTAATGACATCAAAATTTATATACATGTTAATTTTCAAGTAGAGTTTTTCTTCTGGGAAAACCACAGTTTTATGGAGACGGAGCAATCCAAATTAGTACACCCAACAAATTCCCTTTCAAATTTCTACTGCATGGATACCAAGTAGGTGCTTTGAAAAACAAACCTCCAAATATTCCAAATTCTCCAAAGCTGGATTTGCTTTAAGGGATCCTGCTTCTAGCATTATCCCTGTCAGTCCCACTGGCATATTGTATAGCTTGTGATGCTCTTGCCATGGATTATAGATTGGGCACTGCGGTCAGCAGAGCTTTAGTGATTCTGCTCCTGCCTTTGGTTACAGCTGTCTGCAGACATGCAGCTATGTGCTCCAGCCATCCCCGGGCAACTGTGTTTTCCAAAGCATTAATTATTGCAGAGGAGCAAGGAGAATAATTGAAATCCTGTGGGCATTTGAAATAGTTCAGCCCCACTCTATACTGTGAAGGCGGCCAAGCTTTATGCGTTAGGAGACAAATAGAAAGTGTTTGAATAGAGAGTGAGGGGAGAGAGAAATAGATTAAAAGCCCCTCACAGCACACCTCTTCCAGAGTGCTGACTAGCAGATTGTGTTTAGACAGTAATTTGGGGCTGAGAGGATACTTTAGATCTGCTCCAGCCTAGCTGTGAGGAATGTGGGGAGGAGGATTTCGTTACTGACTACACTGATGGCTCTCCTGATTTCCAGCAGTGCTAATTTGAGAGGCTTGGGGACCTTCAGAGACACATGGATACCTAGCTTAAGATAACAGGGGTCTGGGCTTATTTCTCCTTGAAATATAGGTTCATTAATTTCCGTGCTCCTACAAATGGGGGTCATTTTAGGTATGTTGCCTCAGCCTTGAAGCCTCTCAGCAGGTACTGCTAGTTTGTTGTTTGTAAGATGACTTCTAACACAGGTAAATTAAACAATGTAAAAACCTCACCTGAAACTGCTACTTGCACCTGTATGGGCTTTAGATGACCCCAGAACAACCGTGCTACTTACAAGTCACTAATCTCTAACAACTCCCAGATTATGGGTAACTGTTTTGATTTTCGAGATGTTGTATCCCAAAAAACCCCAAGCAAACCATGCTGCAAAAAAACCCCAAAACCCCAAACCCGCAAAAAGACAAACCTCAAGTGGGAATGGTTTCTAAAGTGAAAATGGGTGGGAGTTTTTGAGCATCAGTAGGAATGAGGGATCTGTTCACCATTGGTGAACACTGTGAGAAGAAGCAGACAAAAACTTTTTAAAAAAACCTATCGGAACTCTGAGGAAATTTGGGTTGTCTAATACATTAAAAAAAACCCAAGCCAAACCAAAAGCAAACAAAAAACCCCCACAAACAAACAACCCACCCCCCCAAAACCCAACCAAAAAAAAAAAAAA
>VWZT01014452.1:24083-37945 GCA_013397055.1 Pachycephala philippinensis
AAAAGAAGGAAAAAACCAACCAAAAAACCCCAAACCAAGCCCAAATGGAAAAGGAAGGGTAAGGTGCAGTTCAGATATATTTGCCCTGAAACTCTGGATGTTAGAAATCACAGAGGAATACAGACAGACACAACTCATCTTAAAAGAAATTACCCCCATTCATATAAATCCAGCAGAAAGTTTTCATTAAGCAACAAAATGTAATGTTAACTCTGTCTACTCTTACGACTGAAATGATTTCTTAATCTGAACGACAGTTTATGTTCACATAAGGTTTCAGTCAACCCATTTATTTTTATATGCTCTTTTGCTGTTTCAAGAAAGAACCAGGAAGATTGGCTACAGTTTTCTGAGAGAATTTTCTCTCATTTTAGACAAATGCAGCCCTGATGGCTGTGGCCTGAAGGGAAGAGCTGCCTTCCTGCCAGAAGAGGAGGAGAACTGTTAATATCTCCAACAGGAGAGGAACAAAGGCACAGCTCTGAGACAGAATTTGCTGCTGGTGTACAAGGTGAGATATTTCTCTTTGTAATAAGCAGATGCATCATAACATGAGTGAAATTGTGTAGTTGCAATCCTGAGCATACATGAGGGCAAATCAGCTCAGGCAGGTGTGGTTTAGGGTACAAACGTTGAAGACTGACAAGGCAGGACAGGAAGTCTATTTAGCAAGCCTCCTTTGAGCCGCAAAGAGCCCTGTGCAGCCCTATGTTCCAGGCAAACTTGCTGGAGAGCAGAGGGAACTGAGGAGTGTGTGCCTTCAGCAGAGCAGCAGTGATTACTCAGGTGAGCTTGGAACGGCAAAGGCCAATTGGAGCAACAGGGCGGCCGAGGGAAGTGGCTAAAGCCACCAGCAGAGATGGCAAATGACAATCACCTTTGGACCCATGGAGCTTCAGAAGCTGGCGGCCTTGTTCCTCAGCAGTGTAGGGAACACATCCCTCTGACCAGCAGCCACAACCTGCAAAACTGAGGTGTTACCACAGGATGAGAACAACAGCCATAGGGCCCAGCACAAGAGATGAAAGAGAAGGACTATACATTATATGCTTGCACTTCTGCAAAGAAGTGGTTATGTATTAAATACTGTCCTTCTCCCTCACTGCTTCTTCCTCCAGGCTTCAGTGAAATATTTTTCTAGTATTAAGTTCATCTGCCATTTGCAAATAGGAATAATTAGTTCACTTAGTTTTATATTTTCAAGTTCCAGGGTATAAATTTAAGCTGGTGTTTATTAGAAACTTCTGAACCTAGAACTCATATATTTTTGCTGCCAGTAAAAACCTGACAGAAAGGTTATATTTCCCCATCTTCATAAACATGGTATTTCCTAAAATATGTTGCAGTTAACTTTTGATACTAAGCTCTAATAAATACTCAGAAATGTTTGAGAAATTCCATATGCTGCCATATACTTCCATATACTGCAAGGCATCATTGAATCTTCAAATTTGTTCTTACTTAAATTATATGTGTTGATACCTCTCCTCTTACTACGGCTTGAACACATTCTCTAGCTATTTCTAACACATACAAGGTCATCAATTGCCTCACACTTGTTTACAGCATGCAGAATTATGTTAAATGCCTCTGCTATACCAAACAGAGTGGCTTATCTTTCAGTGGAGATTTTATAATGTCTAAAATGAGGCATCAGAAGTCATTGGCACCCTGAGATCAATTTGTGTGAGCAGGATACATCCCTCCCCTCTACCTCCCTCTGGGGTCGGAGATGCAATTGGTAAAGGTGCTTACAATACACCTTCCTCATTCTAAGTGTGGGTGCTTGGCAGGATATTCTTCACAGGGATCCCTGATGGCTTTGAGATGCTTTCTTGCTCTTGCTCTGAAATGTTCTGGAGTTATTAATTTTGAGGCATAAGGCTTGACTCATTTGTTCTGACTTGCCTTTAAAGAGGGGAAGAAATAATGAAATATAGGCTTCTCTGTGTACCCTGGATACTAACTATTGTTTGTGGGAGAAATTAAACAGATTTTGTTTTGATTTTTGCAGTCTAAAATGGCTGATAGGACATGGTAGTTACACTCCTTAAATTATGCTAAATTTTAAAAAATAGGAGAAGAAAATTTGCAATTTAACAGAACTTACTGGTAGTTCAGCTATGATTTTTAAAAGATACTACACCCACTATTGACTTAACTTACTTTTATTTTTCATTTAAATATGCATGACTTGCTGCATTAGTAATTCATGAAAATATACCTTGTTCTTTCTTAGAAAGGTAAAGTTTCTCCTAACACTCCTGTCTGTAGTCTCTGCCTATTTTTCTTTTGAACCCCAACATAAAACCTCATGTTGTGTTTTTTCAGTGGTCATCAAGATATTAATTTGTAAACTGTATTTCTGTAGGCCTCTACCATGTACTAATCTCTCAGTGGAAATGCTTGTCTGTTACCACACTTTTCTAGACCACTTTCCAGTGTTGAAGTTTCTAAGTAATCAACTGTTACTTCCAGTAACACAAAAATAGCATGTCATTACTATTAAGCACCAACTGCAAGGATTTAATTTTAAACCATTTCTTCTTTCCCTGACTGAAGAAATGCCTCTGCAATAATTTTTAACCTTTCATCAGCATAATTGCTAAATAATTAACAATGGTTAAATTATGAGAACCTGAGAGATTTGAAAATTATTACTGAAGTATGTATTTCACCGAAGCAATGACCTATATGCATCTGCTTCAAAATAAAAGCAAACTATAATTACTAGCAGCAGCAGCACAAAGTCCTTTTATGTGCCAGATCTTGTGATATATGTACTTACTCCTAAGTCACAGCTGCCTTTGGTCCTATGTTAGGGAATAAAGACCCATCTCACTGCAAAGAACTACTTGTGTGCTGAGGCTGAGCTCTCCTTCTCCAAGGTTATCTCACAATGCTTTGCAATGTCTTCATTTCCATTAATACAAATTAGTTATTCCACAGAATAAGCCATGGAAAACAATGTAAAGGCTCTATAGTACCTTTCTATTTTTATAGCAGATATTATTTCCTTTCTTCTGTTAGCTGAGCTGATTTGCATTTGCATGCTGAGCTTTTCTTCAGTTTCTCCAATCTTCTCAATGAGCTCCATGTGCTGATTTTGGATATGCCTTTTAGGAGCTGACAGTCGTCAGTCTCTCCATCCTGTCCCAGCTCTGTGAATCATCGGGATTTACTCACTCTCCTTTGTCTCCTAACTTGGGTATGCTTAAAAACTGCACAGTCTGCTGGCATCCTGATGACCCACTAATCTGGGTTCCAGCAACATGTGGGCCCTTATGTCCTCTCCTGCCCTTTGTTTCAGGCACTCCCTTTCATTCTCCACTCACCACAGTCTTAACATTTCTACTACAACTCTGTGTAACAAGGGGAGGAACAGGAGGTATTTGCTGGCAGGGGTAGGAGAAACCATGGGAGCACAAATGTACAGCATACATCTGTCAGAAGCCTGGCTGATTCCTTAATGATTTATTTTTTTTCAGGTCCTTCTCAAATTCATCCTTTCGGTAAATGTTTGTCTTCAAAGTAGTTTTTGGTATAATCATGGAAAGTTCTCAGTGACTTTCACTCACCATTTTGAGAGTGTGGATATATCTTATATCTAATCACATACCTGCATCTCCCCTGTCCGCAATATTCTTTTCACGTGTCTTTGGTGGTGGATGTGACTCTGCAGCCAGGGGCTGCTGTAACCACGCTTTGAATTGCAATTCCCAATTGCAGTTTCATCCAAGCATCTCAATACCCACTTCTTTCTTTCTGCAGTCTTTCATCTATTGGGGTGCCATTCATATTCAGTCTTTTTTTTTTTTTTTCCTGAAGCTTTAGGGGAAGTAGTGGCAGAGAGCTTGTTTTGTTTTGTTTTTCTGTTAGACGTTCCAAAGTACAGAGTCTGCTGAACTACCAGTAGTGTCTATACAATTCTAATGATCCTTCACTCCTTCCACTTTATTTATGCCTTTGAGTTGTTTAAATCAGAGGCACCTGGATGGAAACAAAGTGAAGTGGCTGCCTGAGTGTTTTTACAAATAAAAGTAATGTGTCTGGTGCTTCAGCTAAATCCCCACCGCTTCTTCCCAGAGTATTTAGCACAAGGGTGTTCAGCAGGCTTTGGCTTTGTTAAACACCTGCTCAGAAAATCTGCTGACTACCGGGAGGCCCCAGGAGCACAGCAGCCCCTTCATGCTTGCTTTTGAAAATGTTGTCTAACACCAGCACAGCACTGTGATCCTCTCCCACAAAGTCCTCTAAATGCAAATTCTAATCAATGCCATTTCCTCATAAATCAGTCCCTCTAGCTTTCTAATTATCAGCACCAGCTCTGAATTGTCATTACATTCTCATATTGATGTCCAGATTGAAAGTGATATCTTCCTGTGCTGCACAGGAAAGGATTATCACTTTGCTGCTCTATCAGGGATCTGAGCATAGGATATGAAGCTGATTAGCACACCTTCCTCTCTCCTGTGCACGAGGTTCCACCACTGCAGCTTTCCTACTATAAAGCTATTTATTTTTAATTCCTTTTTTGAAAAAAACCCAAATAAACAAAATCTTCATTATGCTTGTGCAGCACTCTCATTTATAGCTGCTTTTAAGAAATGCCAGAATGAAAGTTAAACCAACATCAGCTTTATTTTATTGTGCAGTTCATAAATAATGTGGCCATAATTGCTGTTTCCCTTTCCTCCTGTGCTAACATTTCTGCAGCCTCTTACTTTTTCTGAGCAACTGAAAACTTCTAGATCAATGAAAAGAAAGTGAATTTTTGCTGGAATGGCATACAGATGCCTAAGCTTTCAAAACCACTATGAAATAATTTCCTTCTCCAGCAAAAAATATGTGAAATTTGTTGGCAAGAAAGTGCATGTACTGTTTCATGTATAGCTAGAATAAAAAAAAGTATGATTTCTGTACTATAATTATTTGGAAGATAACTGTGTGCATCCTGTTTTCATTACCAATAAACAGAACTGCTTTACTGATTTAATTATGTAAAAATAATCTTATGCTCTTATTAGATTGTTTAGTTTCCTTATGATTTGATGTAATCTGGTTATAACTATTATATATATATTATTGCTGGTGTTTATTGTTAATATAATAATGAAAATGAGAATATGATCTTTTTAAAAAGTACAATCCTTTTACTGCAACAAATGGTAAACAATTTGCACCTTTTATAAAATTTATTTTCAATTCTTTTAATGGGGAGTCTGAAATAGATTTTTGTAAAGTGATGAGAAAAATCTATCCTTTTGCATTTAGACCTAAAATTAGAAATGGAGATTATATTTTTAAAAGATTATACGGTGACTCAGCACTCAGGATACTGTAGTTTATTAATGACTTCGGGAGACACAAAACACTCCGGAAGCCTAAAAATATAGTTGAAAAAAATGCATGGTGGCCACTGATAAAAATAAAGATATTAGTTAATATGCAGAATAGAAAAACTATAAATTTATTCAAGGGGGGAATTTTGAGGTATAATCTGGATTAAACCCAAATACAATGTTTTCTTTACCAAGTATGACACAAAAATACTTAGGGCTTTATTTTTTTTCTGATTTGTTTTGCTGCAGATTA
Organism: Pachycephala philippinensis; assembly: GCA_013397055.1. Classification (NCBI taxonomy): domain Eukaryota; kingdom Metazoa; phylum Chordata; class Aves; order Passeriformes; genus Pachycephala; species Pachycephala philippinensis. Next base: position 29,679 of record VWZT01014452.1, read on the forward strand.
ACTGCTGCAAATGTTCAAAACTGCATATCCGTGTCCTACTGCCTATGAGAAGCAGAGAAATGCCATGCATTTTCAGTTGAGATCTGAGATGGATCCACACACTGGCTCTGGGAAGTAAACTGCCTTTGGGAAGAGCAACTTGGGTCTGGACTCAAATGGACACTTTACAGAACAGAGGTATCCAAAGACGGGTTTGTTGGTTTGACTCATCTTTCATTCAGCTCATTGTGCTGTTCCAAAGGACTGCTGGTAAATGGAAATCTGCTTTTAAATCCTTTATATTATTCACATACTTCTATGGTTTATTGGTGATCTAAAGTTCAGACCTGCCAGTGGAGCTACAGAAATATTTGAGATGAACAGGGCTCCTTGTTGGTAGAGGCAACCTATACGAGATTTGCACTCTGGTGCAAAAAGTATGTCTAATTCTGCAGATATTTTACTGAAACAAGCAACTTCATAAACATGAGTAGTCCACTTGAAACAAGAACACTAATTGTACTGATGAGCCTTAGCAGGACTGAAACAAGAATTATGAAAATAATTTTCTTCCTGTTCTATCAAAAATGGTTGAATTTCTTACAATGGGTTGAAAACTAAAGAGAGTGATGGATGGAGTTGCACATAACTTCCAGGGAAATGTCTGTGCAACTGAGAAATTCTGGTTGATGTCAAAACATTTCTGTGTTACTAAATATCAGAGCCTAGCTGTAACTTGCCACATTCTGCCAGAGGTTGACATGTTCAAAAACTGGAATATCGGAGGACTCCTGAACTTTGCTGTTGCGTCAGGGGGAAGCCACTTGAAGAATGGCACAGAAGCAGCTTAGAAAACCTTGGCTAATCAAATTTGTCAGACAGCAGGAAAATGTTTGAAGAGAAGGATGGATACCAGGAAAGGCACAATGGACCGATTGAGTACTGTGAGGGAAGGGCATGTATGACTTAACAGGAAGGACTTACTTTTTAACTCGAGCTAGAGTTTGATGAATACTTCCTTTGATGAAAATGCTGGATAAAACAACGTTGCAGGGAGGGAAAGGAGCTAATTTTGACCTTAGTTATTTCTCCAGCCTGGCTCACTGTGTGACAGCACAAATTAAAATGCATAACAAAAGGCAGTGGCAAGAAGCACAGGTGAAAGTGAAGTTAGGGCTTTTCAAAGTCTGTCTGAGATGGCCCCCCATGGAGGAGAGCCTGTCTGGAGAGACATGTACCAACAGAGGCATGGACGGGCAGAATGGGTGCAGTGGGAGCACTTTGAGCTAAACCCAGAGCATGTTTGGTAGGAGGGAAAGGTAGGGAGGAAACCTAAAGAGAGAAATGCGTAACAAAGATTTTGCTGTTAGCAGGAGGCAAAGCTGAGCAGGCTGTTTGCTTCCCTTACGGCACAACACTGAAGTGTAGACTACAGGTACTAAACAGGCCAGCAAGTCTGAATTCAGAAAAGGACCTCACTTGAGCTAGAGAGGGTGCTGAGGAAGTTATAGAAGAATTGGCACCAGCACTGGTGACAACAGCCGACAGGCATAAGGACCTCTTTCTATGAGGGCTTGTAGGTGGCCAGTCAATGAAAACATCTGGGGCCTGTTTATCCTAAAGAAGGTTTAAAAACCTGGTTTTGACTGCACAAGCTTAGCATGCTCATGAATTTTAAGAAGGAAAGTTCATTAGGACAATTTGCTGCTATGTCAGGATACAGAAAACTTAAAGTTTAATTCATAGGGCATTGTGTTTTCAATCTGCTCACTGGTACATGGGAAGAACAAGAGCGATTTTTAACTATCTTTTCTTTAGAAAGGATCATTTGCTGAGATAAAATTTGCTATGAGTCTCTAACGGAATGGGTTTTTTATATTTTTTTTTACATATAGAAATGTAAATTTTCACATTTTGCAAAATTTTATGTAGAGTAACTTAGTATATGACAATATTCTTCAACAATATTTGTTTTTATCGAAGGTTTTCAGCATTACCTTATTAAGTAAAAGTTGTTGCATGATTTTGCTAATCTCTGCCCTATTTTTCCTCTCTCTCAGTATGAGCTGTTCTGAAATTATGTTCATGTACTAGAAGACAAAGTGCCAAGTACCCAATTTAGTACTCAGCAGTTACATCCAAATTTCAGTTGTTGTATAACACCAAATACTGTAAAGACGACAAGCTCAAGAAATACTTGCCTCAGACTGGAAAATTATCAGCACTTTGGATTAGACAGTATTATTCAAATTCCATTTAAATGGTACTTTATTCTCAAGGTGGCCTGAATGACTCTGACAACCTATTTGTAATGTGTGTGACCTCTGTGACTAAGGTAACTCTTGCAGCCTGATTGCCCACAATTGTGCAGAAAAAAAGATATAGGAAGACGTTTACAAACTACTGGTGAACTAAAAACAACAACAAAATGAGGACCAATCAGTGGGATTTTAAAACACTTCTGTGGATTAGAAACGTGCTGTGATTAGGCTCACAGGGCTTTTGGATGTGTTTGAAAATTCTTGCCATTCTGACAAAGATTTCGGAAACCATTTACGTTAAGGATAAACATACTTGATTATATTTGAAATTACCCTTTCAAAATGCATTAGAGTAAAGCTTGTACACAAGAGTTTTGATAAAGCAGTGAGAAATATACTCCACATATGCCAAGATGTTTTATTTTTTAATTATAGCTATGCATGTAATTACTTTCTTTAGAAAAATAGTTGGATTTTTAGCCATGACATTCTTTATGTCTTGAAGAGAGTTTCTGACTCTGGGTGAACACTGAATATGGAGTAATTGAACATCAAGCACTGAATCTCTATAAAATAAGCTCTTTCCAACACAAAGGGTTACAGTTCAAAGCTTCTACATGAACATAATAAACCATGAAGTCAGGTAGCTCTAAGGACATCTATGCAGATACAGAGAAGAATTTTAACCAGTTCAGCCACTCACTCCTAAAAATGGCTTTTCTTTGAGAGTGAAGAGTTCTGCCTCTTATTGCCTCTAAAAATAGCTCTTATTTCTTATCCTCTTTCAATTCACTTTTGCTGACAATGATAGTGATTAGTGTTAGTGTATACCTAACCTTGAAGCATGCTGCTGTTTGTAACGTTAGAAATTCAAGCCATATGAAGAGGAACCTATATAGAGAATCTGTAAATTACTAGTTCTTGTCAACATAGAAATACAACCTATTTAGACTTAGAGAAAAAATTATTATTGGGGAGCTCCTTTCAATTTATCCTCTTTCCAAACACCCCCCTTATGGCCCTCAGAAGAAACTTAGAGAAGAGGTTTTTTCTCAAGAAGATGCTTGGTAACATCACCATGCCAGAACTGTGCTAGAATCTCAAATCGCACAATAATGGGAAATGCACACAAAAGTTGTAAAGCTGTCTTTGTCTTCCCTTTTTCTAAGGCCACACAAAGTAACAGCTACAGTACAGGACACCCATTTCTCAATCCCTAATTGAGAAATCCCACATTGCCATCTTACCTCTTTTATGCTGTGAACATTTTGCTAATAGTTAACTTTGAAGCTGGAAATGAAATGTAAATCTAATGCAAGCAAAAATGGTGGTGGTACTGAGTGTGGCTGCCTCTGTAGGCTAATGCTAATACACTCCGTGGCTGAAGAGCAAGCAAGTTGCAGGGAGATGGTAATCAAGCCTCATTAGAAAAATCCCTGTTCCTTCCTTTTTTGTGGTGCAAGCAGAAGAAAGCATCATGGAGCTGCAAATATGGTTCCAGCAGAGCATTAGGTGCTTTGTACAGGAGTCATTCAAAATGTCATTGACTATCAGCTCTCTCTCTGTGTTACTTCTATAGTTAGCATTTCAGAGCTGTTATGCTTCATGTGATAACCAGTATGATAAGTACAGTTCCTTTCCCTCAGCAAACACCAGCAGTAATCCCTGATCAGACTGAGCCATCAGGAGACAGAGTATGCTGCAGACATCCCACCAAACCTGCTCAGTGGTATGGCACAAGCACCTAACATAACAAGAAAGTTGGTTCTCATGTCTTTCCCCTGCACATAAGACAAAACATGACCGGAGACACATGATTGATCTATGGAGTCTGGCTTGAGTCTTACATGCAATAACAAGGGCATGGATCTTGATCCTATAGCTTCAGTCAGAGGGTACACAACAGCAGAATGGAGATGGGCATGTCTCGGGTCATGTTTGTGGCTGCAGGGGAACAACATGAGAATCAACCTTCTTGTTATGTTAGGTCCTGTGCAGAAAGGAAGGCATTCCCCCTTGTATCATGAATGCTCAGGGTCTACTGCCAGCTAGAAACCATCTTCCCTTCACAAGATGAAATAAATTTATGAGGAAACCATGTTCATATTTAAGGAACCTGAGCAGTGAAATACTGACCACAGATAGCTTTGCTTCCTTTTAAATATTTCTCAGGAAATGCAGCCTTTAGGCTTCTATTTTATTTTATTTCATACAAGAAAGATCAAGTTATGAAGACTGTATTTCACAGAAAATAAAAAATAATTAAAGAAAGTAATAAAAGTCACTGCCGAGTTTGCTGCAGGAAGCACAATCCAACAGCCTCTAGTACCTGGAAGGATACAATGAGATCAGGGGATACTCTATTGTTTCTACCTGAGCACTAAGAAGCACATGAAAAAAAAAAACACAAAACACTCCAGATTCTTGAATCTTGCAAAGTTTCATATTGCTGTATCTCATTACAGGCATGTCACTCATACCTTTATAAAATGAAGGCTTTATCTTTTTTTATATATAATTGAACTGAAGAACTTCAAAATTATGGCCAAGCTATTTAAAATATTGTTTTACACACCCTTTGATAAGTATGAGTACAATAAAACATAGATCCTTCAAAACCTGCTAGGTGCTGCCTACACAGAGTGCCAGGCTTTCAACCTTTTCAGTGCTAGTCAGTAAACAAAATCTCATGGGTTTGGGACTCGAGTTTCAGATTCCCTTAAGAGCACAATTTAAGGCTTTGTTGTAATTGTTTCAGAAGAAACAATCACTCCTCAGTTCAGGATTAAAACCTAGTATTTGTGTTTAAAGGGGCATTTCAAATCTCGATGCTAATAGGTGAATGTGGCTTACCTTTAGAAGCCAGTGAATGGTAGCTCACATACTGAATTGTGCAGATCTTTTGTTTGTTTCTGTGATGTTTTGAATGTGCACTGAATGCTTGTATTTTTCTGTCACTTTCACTTCCCAAACCTCCTGATACTGTTTATCAACATAAAAGGGGCTTTTCCCACTGTTTTTCCAACATGAATCTGGCTGTATGACAAATACATAAGGTTTTAAAGTAGTAGATGCCTCTGCTGCTTACCCATGAATATGATGATACCATCTCGTTATGATCAGAAAGCTCCATATAGAAAACATTCTACAGATTGTATTTACAATTCATTGCTGCCAGCCTATACTAATCCCACTGCATATAGTTATTTGCTTATTTTATGTATATACCTTTTATAAATTGGCCTGTTCTGTAAGTTACATCTCTAGCCAACACACTGGATACTGCTGGCTTACATTAATTTAACTGCTCACATTCATTTTTGTGCTACAAGTAAAAACAATTGCCTATCTGTTGCAGGAAGATGTGGAAACAAATAACAAGCAAGGCAGAAAGGTAAGTCACTCCAGGTGGAGGGTTTCCGGCCAACCACGTGCAAGGCTGGGCCTGGCAGCACCTCCCTGTGCCCGGTGGCAAGTGGAGCAAGAGTCAAGGTGTATTACAGGCCTGTGGGGTGCTGCACAGGATGGCCCTGTCACATCTGGTGGCACCTGAGATCACTGTCACCAGAGCTGGTGTCCAGTAGCAGTGTATGGGGGTTTTGTTTGTTTTTCTTTGAAGGCTGATTTTTCTAGAAGTGCAGCAGTGAAGCTGGAAGCAGTAACTGTTGTGAGAGCACTGCTCTGCCTTGTAACAAAGGCCCTGTTGTGCTGGCACGCAGCACAGTGCCCAAAGCTCAGGATGTTTTCAGCCTATTTACTTTCATTTGTATTTGAGTTAATCTGGCACAGCTGCTGGAGAATAACGCCATATATTAAGGGTCGTTTTAATCAAATAGATCCTTGATACTGTGATTTCTTCCTACTGGCAGTTTGCATGGAAAAGGCAATTAACTACAACTCTAAACTGATGGTATGACCTTAAACAAAATTAATCATGTCAGATTCTGTCCTGGCAACTCATTCAGCAGAGTATCCATGGAAAAGAAAAGTCAGAAAACCCAGTGCAACATCGTTTTACTTAAACTAGCATATCTCCAGCCAGAGTACAAATGAGAGTGACTTTTGGGTAACTCTCTCTTATGGAAGGCACTGCAAGAATTCTGTCCCTCCTCTGCAGGAGAAGCCTTGTTCTGTCCTTGAGAAGACATTCCAATTGCAACCAGAAAACTGGAGAAATAGGGTCTATGTCCTTTTGGCCTGAATTCCTTTCTCTCTTCATCTTCCCCTTTCTCTCCCACTCCTCTCCTCTCCCAAAGAGAATTTATTAGGATTAGTGAGTTCATGTGTACTAAAAATTTGAGATCCACAAACCAAAGCAAAACCACCCAATTTAAACAGGTGCATTTTCTTTTATTGTATAGGCTATGTGATAGGTATGGTACACAGAATGTAATATCTGCACTATGGAGGATCTTAGGCATGTAAAATAAAGAGAAATTCACGTATGACAATCAGCTGTACTTCTTCCTTTGTTGATTTTTGTCTTGCTCCTTTTAAAGATTAAATGTATGTGTCAGCAAGTCCCACTGAGTTTTCACATGTGTTGGGCATCAGATCACTTATCCAGTGTTCTAAAATACTGTTTGTCCTACCGTCAGAGCTTACAAAGATACAGCCTGAGCAATCTCAAGTAAATATTGATGGATAGTGAAAGCTTCTATTATCTTACCTTTTGCCCACAAGTATGCAATAAGCATAAATGTAGAAGAGTGATCTAAAAGTTCTATCTAGCACATTCTTAAATCATTAGTGAACATACTTTAAAAGTTTTCCTCTTCTAATAAATTAAAAAATAATTTATTTGGTTCTCTACAGCAATTACTTTTGGTGGGAAGCTGACAAAGATAATTTATCTCTGTTTATCTCTACAGGTTGTGAAGGAAGTTGTGTTGCTCTTCCTCTTTCTTTGCTGCTGCTGTTTTAAGTATTCTTCCAGGAAAGAAAGGCCCAACAGAGAAGGTATGTTCTCGAGGCTGGCTGGCAGGCCTTGGCTGATATACCTCATCTGAAAGTTTGAATGACAAAATCTTTAGCTCTTGCATGTCCTGTGGATGGTGTTGCTGAGAGAGGGACAGCTGTCTGAGTTAGAAGAGGACAGGGATGAGGTCAGTACCACAGGCGTGCTCCAATGGTGATGGTGAGGGCGATGGCTGCAGCAGATGTTGACTGGACAGCAACCAGGAAAGGCGGTGAACAGAGGCGGTTCTGCAAAATCTTGTTTTGAGGGAAGAAACAAAGCAGTTGCAGCCTCCATGAGACACTTGTCATATTCGGAATGAGATTCAGTAAATTATATTCAATCGCTCTGGAAAAACCAGGAGCAAAATTATGGTTAAGATAGAGTGTACAGAAGCCAATTTCTTTAAGAGCCGTTATGTAGCCTAATGATGTACTCAGCCAGGCGATTTAAGACTGCAACCTGTCCTACAGTGGTTGGGCTGAATGCAAGGCAAGTGTCCCAGCCAGCCTTCTTCACAGCATTTCTTTCTGTGTTTTTACTGGTGCTATTTTAATCTTGGCATGAGAGAGTTTTAGGGTGTTTGTCCAGGAGCTAAGACAGACAGTGGGTTATTATCTGCCATCGGAGGGGAAACAAAATACACGTCACTGCTGAATTGGACTTAATGATCCTCGTTGGTCCCTTCCAACTCAAGATATTGTGCGATGAGTGCTGAAACGCTGGTGGAGAAGGGCCCCGGAGGCAGCCGACACCTGCCTGAGGTCCTCCCAGGGTTCGCCTGGGAGGCGCTGGGCTCGCATTCAGCACGCACAGCGCGTCTCTCCAAAGAGCACAGCGAGAGAACTGTTATCTTAACACGGCTGCCAGTGCTAAGAACTCCGCAGTCGGACAGACTCCCGCTTGTCCCGCGCTCCGTATTTATCACGACCCTCCGTAGCTGTGGGGCCCCGGGCCGGGCGGGGCGGCGGCCTGCGGGCGCAGCGCTCGGTACGGCCGCATTGTCCCGGGCGGGGCGCGGCGAGCGGCCGCGGCGGCTCCGCGCGGGGCGGGCGGGCGGGCGGTACCGC